>JBCEWC010010736.1:0-17369 GCA_038996855.1 Solanum aculeatissimum
AAGCCAATTTACGAAATTACCATTAATGAAGCGGACTAACCCCTAAAACACAGTGCCACACGGAAGGCCCCAGTTGGTAGTCAAATGGTACACTAACCGTGTACCTATCCGTATGGCCTCACTTGGCCACGATTTTGACTGGAACTCTCGGGGGACTTTCTGGAATACTTCACAGAGGGACTCACGAACCTTGTGTGTTCACATGAACCGTGTAATGGTCCATGGAGCCACACTTGGCCCAGATTCAAGCCCAAAAAGCTTGCCAACTCTCTGCCCCACTCTACGGGTCCTCTCACGGCCCGTGTGGGGTCTTACGGACCGTGGGGTGGTCCGTGGGGCTTGCCTTAGTCCTTGGCTGGGGTCTTGGCCGCTAGGATCCCACTGAAACATCCCAAGAGCCCCCACATAGATCGTGTACCTTCACACGGTCCGTGGTCCTGCCCTTAGCCCATTTCCAGAACCTCGTTTCCAACATCTTTCCAGTTACGGGAATTCCCACTTTTTTTGTCATAACATTCACTTACAAACTCCAAATTGAGTGAAACCTATTGTGTTGAGAAGATAATTGAAATAGATTCAATTTGATATATTGTATCCCACACAGTTCATCGCGTACCAAAAATTGTGATCTCTCAAAGTAAACTTCCCAACCGGCTTCACAACCTCACAAAAGGGTCCATTTTGAATCCGGCTACTTAAAATCAACCCATGGATACAAGAATTCAATCATGATCAGTCCAACACTATCCAAGACCAAACACCAAGAAGTTCAAATTTTTTTGGGTCGTTACAGATATATATATGGACATTATAAAGATGATCACCATGTCTAGCATTTGGTTAGGTATGTCATGCATTTGCATATATATATATATACATACATACATATATATATACATACATATATATATATACATACATATATATATATATATATTCAAGCATACCATGTATTTTTTATCACAAAGAGGTCGAGTGTCGACCATGAAGGTTATTTAAGTTTTGGTTATAAGTGATATCTCTATACCATTTTTATTATACAACTATCATAGGAAGAGTCAATATTGCTAGCTCGTGCAAGGACACGCACCATGACACTGATGAATAAACTTGAGGTAAGTACCAGGGATATGGTACCCAGTAGGCATCATAGACCAGCTGAGTAAGAATAGTCAATAAAGCAAGGATAAAAAAAATATAACCCTACAAGTATCTTATCACAAGAACTAGATACATATGCCAGCAAATATAGAAGTAACCAGAGACTGGACGGTTGTGTAGTGATGTACATAGGTGTAAGGCCCTATTTTCCATGCCTGTAGGCAAACTGAGCCCCCATAAGCCAAGAAGGTACACCCACACACAATGACAGGGTGAGCAGGTAAGTCTAAAATGAGCTCAAATCATGTTCCCATAACTACAACTCTAAAAGAACTACCTAACTGAGCCTTTAACCTAAATTGTATACCCCCAACCCCGCCTCTAACCAAGGTTACCACTCAAAATTTAACCAGATCAACTCATACTTTAATTGAAGCAACTGAGACTTTAACCAAAACTATGACCTATACTTAACCTAGGCTATGCCCTTGACTTTACAAAGATAAGGTTAGACGTGGCCAGTGGTCCACCATGTCCTTGTGGCTTAGACTAGTCCAAAATTCCCTTCATCAATTTCACCTCTAATGGTATAGCCTTTAACTATATAGACTTTAACCAGGTAATCTTTAATTGTATAACCTTTAACTATAGTGTCTAACTAGGGGTATACATAATATATCTTATCCTCATTTACACACTTCTTATTAGGAGGATATGTAATCATTTATCTGAAAGTCTCGAGTCTTTAACAGTACGAGGCTTTACTCTGAGTTCCCAAGATTATATTATTAGTCCCCTTATATCTGATCTGAATTATATCGAAGCTTATCTAGACTCAACTCTACAAACTCAAGTTTGTTGCTCTAGACTATAAAGATCTATACCTCTCAAGTCACATCAGATGTAATATAGTTGTTTATCGATCCTATCCAGCGCAGGTCAAAAGCATTACTAGCCTAAGCCTAGACTAAGACCCAACAACAATAGATAATCATAAATATAGTAGACAGTGAATACATCAATCAAAGTGCCACAAAACTATAATAGATAACAAGTATAACAACCCTTAGTAGTCTCAACATGTCAAAAGATACTCTGTCAGCCCAGATAATCAAGAATATCACAAAACCAATATACCAACCCTAAGTGTTCTCAACATGTTACACAACTATTCTGACATGGATATAATAGACTGGTAAAATTATGTCATCATATCTATCCTTTAACCAATCTTCTTACTATTGATGTCATCTCAAACAACATTCACGTGTTCAACTCAGTCTAAAAGGAGGAAAATACCATAGCCTACCTATATGTTGATCATGTATGTCCCTGACCACTCTGCTAGCACTTTACCCTTCTGGATAATCTCAGAATCCTACCAAGCTATCAAAAGAGGATCACATCATCAATATGGTATTTTCAATATTAAAATCATAAGAAATGGGCTTAAACCAAATCCGAGAAAAAAAACTAGAAACTATATGGACCGAGGAGAAAGGAGGCTCGGTGGGAAAAGGAGTGTACCATGAGAGAAACAAGGAGGAAGTGAAGCCCATACCTAGAATCCTAAAACCAACCTTTTATAATGATCCTTACATCTACCTAAGATCGTACCTCACATGTGGGCTCAATTTGATACTCAAAACAATGTAAAACAACCCAACAAGTAATAACATTTCCTTTTGGAAGAACTAGAAAAAGGTGGCAACTATTCTATTGAAATAACCCAATACCTCCATTGTCTCCCGCACCTGAACACCATTATAAATAGAAGAAATAGTAAAAAATAAAAAAGAAAAAGGAGCTACCCCCTATCACCATATCAATTACACCATAATATGGCTCGAAAATCAAAAACAACAACACTAGGACATATAATTACGAAGAAGAGTTGTATAAAATATGTTACCTTTATAAATATACTGAAAAAAGGCTTAAAAATGTTCCTCTTTGAAGCATTATTACTTAGAGCATAAATGAACAAGAAAACTATGCCACGATGATGAGCTCACGATGGTTAAACTTTCGAGTTGAAAGAATTAGTATCTATGGAGATTTTGAGGACCTCGCTGCTAATGTTTTGTGAATTTATGATGTTTTTTATGATGAAAAACAAGTCTAAAATATCTTATATAAAACAAAACCACCATATAGTGTAGGGGCCCACCTTGGCATTCCTACTTGTGCACTTTCACAACACTATGCATATCTCTCTATTTTGACATCATATGCAAATTGTTTAGTATGTTGGAAACTAGGCTCACATGCCTTTGATTTTCTGGGTCATGGGCCTTCTAACTCTTTATAATATAGGGGACAAGAGATGAGACATTTAATGTAGAATTTCTAAAAATTTCTTAACAACACTTGCAATAACTTCCACCGAATTTCATTATGCAACTTCTTTGACTCTAACCTTTAACATACGAACGTTGTGCACTTAAAGTACTTCATAAAACATCCTTCCAAAAGTTGTAAGAAGTCTTAGTCATATTCCAAAAGTATAAGTAAATTCCAATATCCAAACATGTGGATCTGGACAACCTCCAAATGAAGATCAAGCGACGAACTATCAATGATAGCAAGTCACAAATAACTTAGGGTCGCTATATGGATACTCTAACTGGTACAAAAAATGTAGTAACATAGAAATGATCTGGAGGGTCATTACAACATCAACCACTACAAAAACTTTCATCCACGAAATTAAAGATAAGAGCATACCTGAGGACTCAAATAGGCTATGGTACTACTCCTTCATGCCCCACTTTGTCTCCCAAATGGCCTTCTTAACCAAACAATGCTTTTGCTAGAATTTAACCATGGGTATAACTCTTGAGCGTAGTTTTCTGACATCTCTAGCCAATATGGCTATTGACTTCTCAACAAGTGCCAATCGGTCATCTAACTTCACAGAATCTTACTATAACACATGAGACTCATTTGGCACATATTGGTGCAATATCGAAATATGAAAGACAGGATGTATGGATGAGTACGATGGAACAAATTCTAGCTCATAAGAAACTATACCCATTTTTCTTAGGATCTCAAATGGTTTGATATACTAAGGGCTAAGCTTACCCCGTCGTTCAAATCTCATTACCCATTTCAAGAGAGATACTCATAGAAATACTTTGTTACCAATATGATAATATAAAGGATATTGTCTGCAGTCAGCATGGCTCTAGTGTTGACTCTAAATTGTCCTATATCGGTACTGAATGACACAAGCAAGACATAAAGCCTCCTGGAGCAAGTCTGGAGCAACCCTAGTATAAAATTCATAATAATTCGCTCCCACTTTATAACGACCTAGAAATTTTTGAACTTCATACTAATGGATCAAGGTCTATTTTTAACTTATTATGAAAGTGTAGTGATGATCATTAGTTCTACTTAAGTGGCCGTATTCAAAGGAATCGTGTTGGGAGAAATTTGTATAAAACCGTGTAAGAGGACTTAATTTGAATGAATATATCTCTTGGTATGAGATTAAATGTGTGGATTATCACATATCAAAACAAAGCTTTTTGATTTATCTTCGCAACACAATTGGTTTCATTTAAATCAGAGTTTGTATGTGGAAGTTATGACCATTTTGGTGGGACTGTCCGTGGTAAAAAATGTTCTGGAAAGGGTGAGCCAAAGTGGCTAAGGCAGGGCCATACGGGAGGGTCTAGGATCTATGGGAAGGCTCACGAACTATGCGGGGAATCCATGGGTTGTTCCATAAAGTGGGCTAGGTGAGGGACCAAGGCCGAAACCAAGTAAGGCTCCACGAACCGTCTCACGGTCCGTGTGATGCCTCACGGTCCATGAAGGCCTTTGTGGAGTGGTCTAGAGACTTCTTAGACCTCAGCGCCAGGACTCTAGGCCAAGTGAGGCTCTATGGACTAGTGTACAGTTTATGTGCAACTTCACGGACTGTGTGTTCTGTCGTGAAGTGATCCAGAAAGTCGTCAAAGATTCCAAGTCAAGGCATGAATCAAGTCAAGCCACATTGTAGGGTTCACGGTCCGTGAAATACTAGAGGGACCATGTGGATGCTTCCGTCAGTGAATGTTTCAGTTAATTGCTCTATTTCATTAATGGTTAATTGTTAATTTTAATTATCCCTAGGATCATTTTAGCCTTTCTAAACTCTCCTAAAACCCCTAAATTGAACCCTAACCCCTTTTAATTCATTCAAGCCCTCAATTCATCTCCTAAATTCTCTTAAATTTCTCTCATCCACCATTGAAGATCAAGTTTGAAATTGGGGGAAACTCAAGCCTTCATCAGAATCTTCTCAATCTTCTTGTTAAATTCAAGGTATGTGGGTTTGATTCATGGTTTCTCTTTCAACCATGAAGTACCAAAACCTTTTCTCAATTTTGATAAATTATGATTTTCTTGAAATAGATCTTTTGAATTAAGAATGATTTAGTGCAATTGAAGTGTGGGTTGTTCTTATTTAATGATTTCAAGATGAATTAAGCCCCTAATTGATGAATTACTTTGATTCGAGATGGTACAAGTATGCATGTCCCTTTACTATTTAATTTATTCATGGGTAATGTTAAATTGAGGTTTAATTGTTGATTTAACTTTTAATTCCTTATGGATTCTTCTTGATTTGGATTTAAATTATGAATTCTAGTACCCCATGCTATTCTCATCATCAATCATAGCATTTGCATGCATGGACATGGATTTTAAGAAGGATATGATGTGGGCTAAGTCCCAAATATGTTTATGACTATGATTTTGATCAATTATGGGTTATGACAAGAATGTGATCACATAATGTCTATGATATGGCTCTTTGAGAAACCATGGGTGTTTACACCAATATGATATGATATGACCAGTATTGATCTACTCTTATACATGAAGCTTGACATGAAAGTGTATTTGGCTTTTTAGCCCAATGAAGCATGATTATGAAATGTGTTTGACCTTTGGTCACGTATACATGAAAGTAAAGCAAGTGATTTGGCCTTTAAGCCTAATTATTCATGGTTATGATGTCAAGTGTCTCCGTTCCATTTTAAAGGCATGTATATGTATACGTATTCTTATGGGATCACGACTTAGCACCGAAAAGGATTGGAGTAGTAAGTGGGCTATCCCCAAGGTTCCCACTCCTTTCCCCCAATTATGTGCCAACATAGATTATGCTATCGAAATGGGAGGCCCGTAAGGTATGCTATGCTATGCTATGATATGATATGTTATGGAAATCCTTCCGAAATGATCGGGTCATAAGGATGGTGGACATCACACCAAAATGACTAGGTAATAAGGTGTGGTGTAGGTTACCTTTGGCGATTAATCTACTTTCATTCGATAGAAGGCCTCATCGGTCAAGTTCATGTTGTAGCTCACATGAGTTTGGATATCGATTATGGTCATATCCCCTATATTATAAGTATTATGGCATTTCATACGTCATGGATTTCATGGCATATTGATATATTATCCTTTCCTATATTCTCCTTCTATGTATGTGCCCTTGTAATTTAGTTTGGTCGTAGGCTCATGTTCATATGTATTGCATGCCCGCATACTTTGTGCATTATTATGTGCTAACCCATACTCTTTATCTACATGCTTTAACCATGTAGGGACTGAAATTGACTTTCATCCTCCGCTAGATGGCTAAATCGAGATTCTTGAAGTTATTGCTTTTGGTGAGCCCTATGTTCCAAGGGCAATACCCACTTTCAGCTACCTTGTCTTTACTTTATGTTACTTTACCTTATGACTTGAGAGTGAGCCTGGATTATGTCGAGGCCGCATCTTATCTTATGCAGAGGTATTGTTGGACATGTCGACTCTATTGAACGTTATGCTATGTGTCACTTGTAATGATATGGTTATCTATGTTAAGTGATGGTATCTTATGTTATGTTCCATTTCTGCTTATGCTATTATGATATGATTGGCTTGGGAATGTGCTTATGTGGAAAGTCCCTAACCCTGGTTTCCCCTATAGCTTGAGTCATACTTACCCGCCCCTTAGAACGTAATTGCTATGTGCTATGTGATTCATGTTTATCCCATTCCTGGAAATATCCCCATAGCTTTAGTCCAAAGCCCCGAAATTCTCTAGACTTACATGCTATTTGTTTATTGTACGCGCTTCCAAACCAATGATGTGTGTTATGATGCTATGATGGCTTGATTGAGGACTCTCAGGTTCTCCTTCGCCATGTCACATCTATGCCCTACTCTCTGGTCGTGACACACTTCCACTTGGGAATGGGTACTCTCTGAATCTTTCCCCCGATTCTCTGATCCTCGACCTTTAAATGTTGAAAACAAAGACAATGGGACATATAATGAGCTATATCTGTCCACATGTCATCCCACTAGTAGTGATGTCTAAAATCTTGATACATCTTCGCTATGCCCAAGTGAATAGAGTATCTAGAGTCATAAGCCTCATGCAAAATCAACTAAATCAGATCACTAACTCTAGGAACACATAATCGGTCATACAATTGAAGGACAACATCTGAATCTACAGTGTCCTGGCCACTACTAGTTCAAAATACCCCATCTCTGAGGGTCGTTAACACCTCATCCTTTTACTGCCTGGCATATATCTAATCAAATAAGGAGGACTAAGCCCTAACATAATCCAACACTAGTCCAGAGTCTAAAATATCTAACCTTATTGGATTTCTAGATAAGGACTAGATGTCCAAGGATAAAGATAATTCCACGAAAGGCAAATAAGCTAGGCTACCCATGTTGATCACCTTCTGGATCAAGACATCCACCACTACATTTTCCTTTCTTAAGTGATAGAGGATAGAGAGATCACAATCATCTAGAAACTCAATACACCATTTCTTCTTGGAATTCAAGCCTTGTTGACTCATAATGTATTGTAGGTTGCGATGGTCTATGTAAATCTCATAGTGAACCACATATAGATAATGTTGTCATATCTTGAGCACAAATACTATTGTTGCCAACTCTAAATCATGAGTGGGTTCGTTCTACTCATGAGGGCATAACTGTCTGGAGGCATAACTTATAACTCAACCCTACTGCATCAACACACAAACCAGACCAATCTTGGAAGCATCATAGTAAACAGTAAACCCCTCTCCCTTAACTAGAAGTATCAAAATAGGAGATGTAGGTAATAACTCCTTTAGTCTATGAAAGTTGTAATCACACCCCTCAGACTATATAAAAGGAACACCCTAGCTAGTTAATTGGGTCAATGGTTCAACAATTCTAGAGAAACCCTTGATGAATCTTCTGTAATGCCCAGCTGAAGCTATAATACTCTGAACCTCAGTAATAAAAGCAAGCCTAGCCCAACCACAAATAGCCTCAATCTCTACTGGATCTACAAAAATACCATCCTTGGATGCCATATACCACAAAAACTCTACGGACACTGACTAAAACTTATATTTGGAAATTTTGGCGTACAACCAGTGATTTCTCAATTGTTGGAGTACAACCCTCAACTGTTGGGCATGCTGATTACAACTCTGGGAATATACCAGGATATCATTAACGAAAAGAATAAAAAAGGAATCTAGATATGGCAAGAAAAGATAAGTCATCAAGACCATAAAGGCTTTGGAGGCATTAGATAGCCTAAAAGACATGACCAGTAACTTATAATGGCCATAAAAGGTTTAGAAGGAAGTCTTTAAGAATATCAATTGGCTTGATCCTCAGTAGATGATAGCCTGATCTTAAATTAATCTTACAAAACATAGTAGCGTCCCATAACTGATCAAATAAATCATCAATATGTGATAAAGGATAATAGATCTTCATTGTCACATTGTTTAGTTGCTTATAATTGATACATATGCGTAGAGTCCTGTCTTTTTTCTTAAGAAAAAGAATACCAGCAACCTGAGGAGACATACTTAGTCGAATAAATCTATGATCCAAAAGACCATATAACTTAACATGTAGCTCTTTAAACTCAACAGGCGCCATATGATATGGAGGAATAGAGATGGGCTTAGTACCCAACTCCAAATAAATAGAAAAATCAACATGTCACTAAAGTGGTAATCCCGATAAATCAGTAGGAAATATATTTGAAAAGTCACAAATCACTAGAGTTGAATCAACGACAGGGGCCTCAAATAAAACATCACAAACATGGGTTAAATATGTTAAACAACTAGTAAAAATCAACCTCTAGGCTCAAACATAAGAGATAAAACCGACTAGTATGTAGCTAACAGATCCATGCAATACCATTAGAGGTTTGATTGGGATAGCCAAAGTCACAGTCATAGCATACAAATCTAGAACTACGTGATAAGGCACTAACTAGTCCATACCCAGAATAATATCAAAATCAAGAATACCAAGCAATAACAGATCCATTCGGTATCTTGCCCCTGAACAGTAATATTGCATGACATTCACACTTGATCTACTACTATAGAATCTCCTACTAGAGTTGAGACATGAAGTTTATTGACAAAGGCTCGAAACTTCTCCCAAATTGGAAAGCAAATATATATATATATGAATAAGTAGACTTGAGGTCAAATAAAGCTTATGGTGACTATTGACATAAGATAACCATACTTATGATAACATCGTTAGATGCCTCCGCCTCAAACCGAGCTAGAGCAACATAAAATGACCTTGACGATCCCCTATAGGATAGCATCTACTATCCAATCAGTCACTCTGGTACCATGTCGATTATCTTCGAAGCATCACTGGTCACTTTTGGATCTTAACATCGACCTCTAACCATTAGTGGCGGGGTTGGTGGATCTATTCGAGAAGACAAATATCTCTCATTTCGCATAGGGCACTATCGAGACTAATGATCTAATATACCACATTTATAGCATCCTGAAGAAGCTTAGTCATCCCTGCATCGATCACTATGACCCATGGTATTAGTATCAAAGGGTTTGGATCTCTGGCTAGATACCTGGGAAGACTTGATCTAATCTAGAGTCATTGCAGCTCTATCCCTAAACCTCCTTCTAATAAGATGAGAAGGACTACTCTTTCTAGAAACATCTTGGGACTGACGACTATCCTATGAAGTCTACTGTGAAGCTTTGATGGAATGACTAGAATGACCCTCCTAGAGTTGACTGGGGATTGTCATACTATATCCTAAATCTGGATTGTGTCGTATTATAACTACTCTTATAGCGATCTCTCTTATTGTAACCCCCTTGGGCCTCACAACATAACTACTCAATATTTTGGGAGTGAAACAATATCCAGAATGGATCAACCTTCTGTAGCTAATGATGAGTATCTATACGCAGTTAAGTCCATAAACCCCTAGCAAAATATCTAATTCACTCCTCCTCTATAAGCAATATGGTAGTAACATACCTGGAGAGCTAATTGAATCTATCCTTATACTCCTATGCAGTCATCGGTCTTTAATCAAGCTTGGAAAACTAGTTGTGGAGCCTCTCTTTGAGACTCTGAGGAACAAATCTGACTAATAAAGCATTAGAAAACTTTTTGCATAAGACGGGTGGGGATTCCGTTGGTTTGTTACCTAAATATGCATGCCACCACTATTGGGCATCCCTATCTAACTAATAAGTAGTAAAATTTGTGCCTTGGTCTCTAATAATCTCAAGGTTTGCCGCCTTTCCTAATAAGTTGTCAAGAACTTGTGGGCATCCCCCTATCACTCTTAAGAATATTAGAGGCCCCTATCTGAGAAAGTAACCAAGCACTCACTGATCCCCATAAGGTTTGATGCTTTCTGCAATGTTTGTCTAGGCGATAGGGGTTGCATACTCAATTGAAGTGGGAGTTAGAGGTTGTACGGGCTACATTGGTGGAACTGAAGTTGGCTACGAGGTTGGTGCTAGTTGTGTACCCCTTAGGGAAATAAGTAACTGTGCATTGGTTACTTAAACTGCAAGTTTCATAATAGGGGTGGCTGGGGGCTTTACTGCTATGGGTCCCCTTGGCTGTAGGGGAATAGGAGCATCCATACTCTCCTATATATGCTTTGGGGAAGGGTCCCAATCATGAGTTGGTACTGCCTTCCTATCTCTGCCCGAAGCTCTACCTCTACGAGCCATAATAGCAAAAGAATGAGCCAAATGAGATTCTAGATGATCACAACACGATTGCAAAAAGTAATACAACCAAGAGAAGATTCCTAATAAATCTTGTAGACTCCCAAATATAAGTCACTAATGTCTCTGCACCCATCCACAAGAATTTACTAGATGGTAGCTTTATTCAGGTAAGACCAACAAGCATAGAGCTCTATATCAACTTGTTACAAATTGACTTTATAGGTTATGATGGCACCTACCTTACCTATGATAGGCAAGCCTAACCATGGCCTAGAACAACTAGTAACGAGCATGAAAGAAATAGTTTAACAAATAATTGACATGAAAGCAAATTGACACTAGATATATATACAAAATAACAATAGAAAAATATCCATCTGTACAGAACAATTATAGACACAATACAGTACACTGAACCATAATACAAATCTATATACATATACAAAACCAAAATAATATACAATCTCTTGAATCATAGAGGAAAACCACTAATATGACAGGAGACTGGAAGGATCCAAGGACGTCCAAATGCTCCCCACTTGTCTATAGATAAATAGCTATCACAAGAAGAATAATCGTTATTGGCTCATTCTAGGACCTACACCATGAAACAAATGCAAAAAATAGAGATGAGTACCAAGGATAAGATTTCCAATAGGCATCATAGGCTGATTGAGCAAGAACAATAAATAAAGTACGGAAAAACAAAAATATAACTCTACAAGTGTCTAACAAAAAAACCTAGATACATATGCCAACAAATATGGAAGTAACCGGAGAATAGATGGTTGTGTAGTGATGTACGAGGTTGTATGGATAAAATGTCTAAGCATATATGCCAATTGGGCCCCTATAAGTCCATATGGTACACCCACACAATGATAGGGTGAATAGGTGTAGGGTTCAGGGTGTCAAGTTTAAACTAAGCTCATAACCCAATAATATGCGTATAACCATAACTCTGTCAAAACCACCTAACTACCTTTAACCTTAATTGTATACCTTGGCCCGACCTCTAACCAAGGCTACTACTTGAACTTTAACTCGATCAACTCAGACTTTAACTGAAGCAACTCAAACTTTAACTGAAGCTATACCCTAGACTTTACTAGGATAAGGTTAGACGTGGCCAATAGTCTACCTTTCCCCTTAGGCCCAGACTAGTCCAAAATGTTCTCTATCAATGCCATATCTAATGGTATAACCTTTAACTATATGGCCTTTATCCTGGTAGCCTTTAACTATATAGTCTCTAACTAGGGGTATATAGAATATAGCTTATCCTCATTTACCAACTTCTTAGTAGGAGGATATTTAATCATTTATAAGAAAGGCTTGAGCCTTTAAGAATATTTGACTTTACTATGAGTTCCCAAGGTGAGATCATTGGTCCCTTTATATTCCACCTATATTACATCACATCCTATCAAGGCTCAACTCTATAGACTCAATTTTGTTATTATGGTCTATAAGGATTTATGCCTCTCAAGTCACACTAAATGCAATATAGCTATATACCGATCCTAACCAGTGTGGTTTAGGGCATCATTAGCCTAAGTCTAGAATAAGGCCCAATAACAATAGATAATTATAAATACAGTAGACACTGAATGCATCAATCAAGGTGCCACAATAGAATAGAAAATAATTTGAATAACAACCCTCAGTAGTCTCAACACGTCAGCAGATACTTTATCAGCCCAAATAATCAAGAATATAAAGAAAAACTAGTGAACTTACCCCAAGTTCTTTCAACATGTTACACAACTATTTAGACACACATATAATCGACCAATAAAATTATGTCATTATATATGGACTTTAAGAAATACCCTGCTTACTATCTATGCCATCCCAAACAACATTTACGTGTTCAACTTAGTCTAAAAGGAAGGAAAGATTGTAGCCTACCTCTATGTTGATTGTGTGCATCCTTAATCATTTTACTGGTACTTTACCCTTTTGAATAATCTCAAAATGTTACCAAGCTATCAGAGAAAGAATCAAGTCATCAATATGGTTATTTCGACGTTAAAATAATAAGAAATGGACTTAAATTAAATTTGGGGCAAAAAAGTAAGAAAGTGAGACTCGTAGATGTCACCGAAGCTACACCTCCAAATAGAGGATAAGCGGTCTCTGTAAAAATATATAACATAACCAAGGTTAGGGTCAAACTCAGTGAGAATATGGTTAGACCTAGAGTAATTACAAGCAATTTAAGTTGAATTAACCTACTTATCTCCCGAAAAAAGTGTTTGTAATTGCTCTAAGTAAACCTAGACCAGAAGCAACTGTGTGAAATCAATATAAGAAGTAACTAGTGTATTTGTTACCCATGATTCCCTAACTCGGTACCTCCAGATAATCATAATCTTTTCTAGTGTGTAGCATATAGAACGGCAAGTTATGTTTATAGAACCCTTTGATTCAGGCGAGAGGTGAATTTCACTATGTGATTTGATCCATCCCCATAGTGTCACATTACTAACCCTTATTATTGTTCTAGTACAACCTCCCCTTGATCAAGTTTGGTTGCTTAGACAAGAAAATATCAATCGAACCCTGTTAATTATTCTCTTTTCCTATTCATTACTACCTTGATCCAGTCAGTAAAACTAGGTGAGTTCTAACATTGGTCACCCATTAAAAAGAAATCAAAATAAAGAGAAATAAGTAATACATGTATGCATGCATTCCAAGAATTATGAATTATCCAATTGTAACTTGTTAGTTCTTCATAGTTTCCACAACCCTAGTTGTGGATTAAGCTATGCATGATCATTGTTGATGAAGAAATCATGTTAAAGAATAGCATAATTAATCACTTACAATGATAAAGAACAAAAAAAGCCTAATCTTCAAGAAATCACAATGTATAAAACTGATGATAGAATCACCAAACAAGAGTTTTTCCAAGTGTTTCTCTACTTTGTTTTGCTAACGGGTGTGCCCTCTCTTCTAAATAAAACCTAGAAATCTATTTATAACAACTAGAAACAAAACCAAAATGAAATAGGAAAACTAAGTCGGCAGGTACTACGATTAGGGTTACGGGCCATACTAAATTCTACGGCCCATATCGTGGCTCTGTAAACATCATTCTTCAAAAGTGGGTCGCACTTCTATGAGACGTTTCCATGGGCTATATTCAGACTTACGAATAGTATAGGGTTTTTTCTGATGACTCTTTAGAAAATTCCAAAAATTGATCCTCAGGGTACAAAACCTCATCTATGACTCATATAAATTTTCATGGCTTGTCTGATAGTTCATAGATATAACTTCAAAAAATAGGCCATTCACTAGATCCCAGCTATAAAACCACTTTACGACTCTTTGAAGTATCCATGGCCCATAGAGTGTCTCATGCTCTCTCAAAAAGTTGCAATTCTTTAAACTTCAGTAAAAAATTATGCCAACTTTGTAATCCTGCAAAATAAACATAAAACACATCAAATGCACAAATATCACTTTGAGAACATATAAAATTTCAAGTTTTAGGCATAAAAAGTGTTGTATTTTTTCAACACATGAACACCCTCAAGTTAAAATTATTGCTTGTCCTTAAGCGATGGACTCAATCTACATAAACAGTATAGTAACATACAAACCTCAATCCAATGCCATACTTTATCTCAAAATCAAGCATAGATACCCACACTACTCATCAATGCATAGTAGACAGTCATCAAACAAACCAATGTAGATCAATACATGTGATAGGACAACTATGATGAGCAAGGCAACCACAGATAAGCAACAATCACTGAAATAGCCTAGAATCAACAGTGCAATACAAGTTCCCTCACAAAAAGAAGTCCCACATCCCACTCATAATAGTATTTTTAGATTCAATGATTGGGACTACAGAAAATCACTCACACTCACAATAAATATTCAAACCTTGTGCTTAATACCATATGTTTACCCCTATACTCACAACTATGACCTTTGACTAGTTGGACTAGGTTTACTATAGGACTTTCTTTGCTTGTAATGTAGGCTCAGGAGAATTTGGTATGATGTTTTGGGAACATAGTGACTAATTGCCCTTCTTGATTATGTGTTATTCTACATTTTTTCCCTATCAACCCTTCGTGTTTTTCAACTAATTCTCCCTTTTTCTATTTTAAGCTTTCCTGGTTGCTTTATTCTCATTCTTAGCTCATTGACTTTTGTCTTTCACTTTCTTTTTCTTTTCAGCTCATTTTTTAGGTATCTATTTATTTTTCTTGCACCCATACCATATGTTTTATCCCTTTTGTCTCTATCACTAGCTTCCACCCTACTTCATGTGACCTTTCTTACACCAGCCACCCTTAACATAGGTTTTTGTTTTGAGTTGATGCACACAATATCCAATCTATGAACCAGGGCCACATTTGGTAGCCACCCTAAACTTAAGCTATTTGACTCAGTCAAGGTGCACAATATTCAAGGAAGGACTAGGGCCAATTTTAGGATTTTACTGTCAATAAGGCTAGGTTACTTAGGTATTTCCAAAAAAAAAGTACATAATAGGCTCAAACATGTTGAACATGGGATACATTCTGCATTTGGTTTGTCATATAGGTTAAGTGGACTATCATGAACAATGGACTAAGATCCTTTCCTAACCAACTAAATTATAGTCTAAGTTCGAGTAACAGGGCAAGTTCTGAATTGAAACACAATATAAGAGTCATGCAAATAAGCTCACACACACTTGGCACTTATTACATTATCAACTCAGACTCTCAGATCATGATTTTTACCAGAATTAGACCTCACTTATTAGTACAAGCACTGTCAATCATCAAGATTACATGGTTTTTATCGACTACTTAAAACATTTGATGGGTATCCTTTTTTAACAAAATCTAACATATTCCATAGACCTTAGTATAATATGCTACTATTACTACCTACACATCCTAAACATGGCAGTTCAATAAAAGGTAAATATCCTCAGGCAAAGAGCACAGGCAAGAAAACCCTTAGGAAAGTAGGATAGTTATAGGTCTTGGCTACTCAGACTTCATCGAGGCCTATAATTACCTACACCCCATCAAAAGGAATGTGAATTGTCCCCAATGTACAAAATATAATAAAATCAAGGAATAGGGGTCAAAAATACATACCTTGGTGCCTAAGCACTAGTCTCTGACTATGTTTGACTACCCATAACCTGCCTAGTGGTGTCCTCAACTATGGTAGAATATCTAGAGGGTCCAACAACCTCATTCTCTCAAACTCACAAGCCTGAGGGGCCTTCTCATCTACAATAAAGCCCTGCATAGCAGTCTCAAAATGCTTCATCTATATTAACTCTACCTGTTGCCTCATGGAATCTGGATTATCAGTCTCAGAATAGGGCCTCTTTCTAGAGTCATGGAGTGGTACCTCCTTAATGGTAAAAAGACTAATAAATGCCTCGATAGTAGTATGGGGCATCGAGAATACCACTGATATTGTTGCTACTCTTGCTCTCATCTAAGCCTAGAGATGCTAAATCTCTGTTTGCATCAGTCAAATCAGGAGGATAAACTGAAGTGCAGCTCTGCTCTACTCTCTACTCAAACACATCTATGCAGCCATGTATTGGCCTCAACCTCTCCTCAATGGTGGGTATAAGGTATTTCATCATGTGATCCTCAACCTCTAAAATAGCCTAGCAAACCTAAGGCCTGATCTGTCGTAGTATATAGGTTAGTTTAGTCTCCATCCTAACCAATCTCTATGTCATGATTTGAATAGACATTACCGACACGTAAACTATGCCATTAAGTGAGGTCTGCGTAGGCACAACCTTTGATATAGAAGTGGTAGTAGTAGTGAGACCCTCCTCTCTATCAACCTCAGTCTGTGGGATCCTCTTTGTGGTAGAAGCAACAATGGTGGAAGAAAATAGAGGCTCATATAGTAATCTCTGGCATATTGACTAGAGGTTGTGGTGCTCTCTATCTAAGGTATCTTCCACCCCCTAAATCTTACCCTAATCCCCTTTCATCTATTCTAACACTCCAAAAGTCTTTCCAAAATTCTCTCAATTCTCTTTACCTCCATTGATGAAAGTTTGAAGAAATTTGGAGAAATTCATATCTCTTGCAATTCCATCCAATTCTCTTGATTAAACTGAAGGTATGTGGGTTTGATTTATAGATTCCCTTTCATCCATGAAGACCCAAGAACCCTCCTATTTAATTTATGATTTTAAGTTTTCTTTAA
>JBCEWC010010737.1:0-17367 GCA_038996855.1 Solanum aculeatissimum
CCCTCCCCCACAATACAAAAAAGTTAAAAAAAATTATTTTTTCAAAAAAATTTAAATTTTGAAAATTTTATTTTTTACTCCACCTCGCTCCCTCCCACCCCCAGCCACCCACCCCACCCCTAAAAAAAGAATTTAAAAGATATTTTCTACTTTTTAGCTAAAAATTTTCTAAAAATTATTTTCATTCACCAAATAATAGAAAATACTTTCCGAAAAATATTTTGACTCACCAACCAAACATGGGAAAATAAGTTAGAAGTCAACTCAATTTTCAGGAAAATATTTTCCATTGAAAACATTTTTCTCCATACCAAACACACCTATAGTAAAGTTAAAATCACTAAAAGACCTTATTTTCAAGTTGAAAGAAAAATTGATTTATTACCGTTAGCTCACATTGATATTTGTGAACTAGGAGGAATTTTAACTTCTGGAGAAAATATATATTTTATCACTTTCTTTGATGATTTTTCTAATTTTACATATGATTACTTAATGAAAAATAAAAGTGACGAGTTTGAGTATTTTAAAGTTTATCGTCCTGAGGTTGAAAATCATTTTAGAAGAAAAATAAAAAGAATTAGAAGTGATAGAGGTCGTGAATATGAGTCAAATTAGTTTAATTCTTTTGTTAGATCATTGAGAATAATTCATGAAACTACTTCTCCTTATTCTCCAGCATCTAATGGTGTAACAAAAAGGCAAAATAGAACTTTGGTTGAATTGACTAATGTCATGTTTATTGAGTCAAGTACACCTTTAAATATTTTTGGGGTGAAGCTATTTTGACAGCTTATTATGTGTTAAATCGTGTGCCTCATAAAAAGTCTAAAATAATACTTTTTGAGTTGTGGAAAGGTCATAAGCCAAGTTTGAGATATTTAAGAGTTTGAGATTGTCTAGCCTTTGTGAGGCTAATGGATCTCAAATTACATAGTTGGGTAGGGAAGTTACTGTCTATGTTTTTCTTTGTTATGCTTCAAATAATACAGTCTATAGATTTTTAATCTTGAAGATAATATTATTATTAAATCAGGTGATGCTATTTTTCATGAAAATAATTTTTTTTTATTCTAAATATAGTGCGGGTCAAAGGATTGAACAAAATATTTTGTCAATACATAGTTCTTCTAATTCTACTTTTAAAAATAAAGTAATTAATGATTTTGAGTTAAGAAGAAATAAAAGAGCTAGAGGAGAAAAAAAATTTGGTTCTGATTTTTATGTTTTTAATGTTAGAGATGACCCTCTGACTTTAAAAGAAGCATTATCTTCACATGATGCAATTTTCTGGAAAGAGAATGTAAATGATGAAATGAAATCACTAAATTCTAATAAAACTTAGAAGTTAGTTGACTTATCACCGGATTGTAAAATAATTGGTTGCAAATGGGTATTATGAAAAAAAGTTGGAATCGGACGGATCAATAGATAAATATAAGGCTAGAGTAGTTGCTAAAGGTTTTAAGCAATTAGATGACGTATAATTTTTTGACACTTTTCCCCGATCTAAAATTACATTCATTAAACTTTTAATTGCAAATTCATCAAATGGATGTAAAAACTATTTTGTAAAATGGAGATCTAAATGAAGAAATTTATATGGAATAATCTGAGTGTTTTGTTGAAGCAAGCCAAGAAAGAAAAGTATGTAAACTTACTAAATCCCTATATGGCTTGAAACAGACACCAAAGTAATGACATGAAAAAATTGATTCCTGCATGATTGAAAATGAATTTATAATAAATGAGTGTGATAAGTGCATATATCATAAGTCTTGGAATAATTCACATGCTATTATTTGCTTATATGTTGACGATTTATTGATCTTTGACTCTAACATGAATGTTATTGATGAAACAAAAAACATTCTTAGAAGTCATTTTGATATAAAAGATCTTGGTGAGATAAATTTTATTTTTGGAATAAAAATTAATAGAACATGTAATAAAAATTTTCTTGACCAGTCACATTATGTTGAGAAAAGTTTGAAAAAAAATATAATTTTCTTGATTGCAAGCATGTTTTAACTCCTTTTGATTCAACCGTTCGTTGTTTTTCTTGTACAAAGTGAAAATGATATAATAAATCAAAAGGAACATGCTTGATTAATTTGAAAGATTGAGATATGTAACTGATTGCAAAAGGTTTATATTGCATATACAGTAGGAATACTTAGCAGGTTTACAATCACGCCAAGTAATGAAGATTGACATGCTATAAAAGAGTTATGAGATATTAAATCGGGATAAAAAGTTGTGATTTGTTCTATAAAAATATCCTGGCTATACTTGCAGACTTTTCTGATACAAATTGAAGCACTTTATCAGGTGATTCATATTCTAGCATTGGTTACATTTTTACTTTGAGTGGTGGTGCTATTTGTTGAAAATAGAAAAACAAACTATAATTGCTAACTCTATCATGGAGGCCGAACTAATTACTTTAACTTCAGCTACCGAGGAAGCGAATTGGTGGAGAGATTTATTATTTCAAATTCCTTATTTTGAAAAATCAATTCCTCCTTCCTTAATTCATTGTGATATCATTGCTATGTAAGATCATATTTGACAAGTGCTACCATTAATGTTGATTATGTCAAATCTTGTGATAATCTTGCAAATCCTCTTACTAAGGCCTTAACAAGAGAAAAGATCTTGAGCACATCGAGGAGGATGAGATTGAACTCTATAAATTTTTTAATAATATATGAGGAAACCCAACTTGGAGAATAGAGTTTCTATAACCAGGTTCAATGAAAAAAATAAATCATGCGATGATGACTTATTGTGAAAAATGCATAATTTTTTATCCCTCCCTATAATGTGAGTGCATTGTTGCCTATTTAAAATTGTTGAGGTTGAGTTTATAAAACTCTTAATGGAAATCTGTAGCCCATATTGATAGAGTGTTAATTTTACAAGAGCACTCTCGACATATTTTACTTATGTGAGTGTGTAGGCCGCTTCCTATGAGAATTCGGCTCATTCTCAAAGACACTCATGAAATCGAGATAGCACAAGGGCGTAATGTGCTAGCTAGTAAAACTCATGTCAACACTTTGATTATTATGTGTGAGCTGTGATATTTTATTTTCCTTAAGCAGTTAAAGTAAGTCTGAGAGTACTACGATTCTGGAGTAAAAATTATTTGTTTCACTAAGTGGAGGCTCAATGCAGAGCACACCTTCATTATGTATACTGATCTTCCTTCAGTTGATAGACTCTCTTTATATTAATTAAAATGAGTGAGGAATTGTTAGTTATTGTAGCATTGTTAATATTCTAATATATGCATTTTTTTCATTGCATTTTCTATATGGACTCTGTATGCCATTTTTATGCCCGTTAGTGGGAAATTAAAGTTGCTGCCGTTTGGACATTAGTTTGGTACTTTACTCCATTTGGAATTTTAGTGCCATTTGTTAGTAGTCCTTATGGTAGCATTAATCCAATAAAGAGTTACTTCTTATGTTATCAGCATAGTTATGCGTCCATTGGTGCATGATTTTTATTAGGGGTGTCAAACGGGTGGGTTGTGTTGAAATTAATAATGTTAAAATGAACTAAAATAGAAATTGGATTGGTTATGACCCGCCCAAATTTACTTTGGGTTCAAATGGATTGAGCTCAAATGGGATAAAATTCGGGTTGAGACATGACCCACCCAATTTGACCCACTTAATCTCAATAAGTTTAATATATTATTATTTAATTTTTATAATCACAATTTGAATTTCAACTTAAGAAATAAAAATAAAAAGTTACTAATAGATAAATAAATCATAAAAAATAAAAAATATGTGTTATATCAATGGATGTAAAAAGCCTTAGAACGGATTGAAACTGGAGATTAAATTGAGCTCAATTGAAGATTCTTTTAAAATGGGTTAAGGCTTGAATGAATTGAGATTGAACTCAATTCAAATTATCTTGACCCAACCCATAAAACTTTGGACAGGTTACCTATATTTGGGCTCATTTTGACACCCTTATTTTCTATGCACGAACTATAAATAGTGATGATCTTTCTTTGTTGTATGAATATAAGATAATATAGAGTGCAAAAAGTTTGTCAAAAAGAGAGTTTTTATTAGTTGAAAAGATGTGTTCTTCGTGCGTAATTTGAGACTCAACTCTTGTCCAAAGTTTGTTGAGTTACACTTTGTGATTAGACTATTGTATCCAGAAGGGGACAAATCAAGAAGAATACTATTGGATCGATAAAAAATTTATTTCAATGGACTTGAATCTCCTTAAACAGAGCGAGATATCCACGCCTTAGTCTGAAACATTTCTATTTTTCTTCATTTTAGTTTTCAATTGTTAATGATAACTTTGTATTTTTCACCACCATATATCAAATTTAAAATATAAAGTATTAAGAAGTATAGCTATTTCAAAAAAAATACATTAACTGTCATATTGACTATTTACGGTAATTGAAAGAATATCGGCATCGCATATAGCTAAGTTAAACTGTTAAGCTTTGGTGATAAAAATGTATTCATACTCAACGATTGCATATCAACATTTACTATAATTAATTATATTGTAAATTAAGATAAAAATATATATTAATTAGTTATATTTTATTTATTAATAGAAGCATACCTGAAAACATATATTATATATTTATTAAGTTGGTATAAATATCAATATCGATAAGTTCTTAGTTTCATATTTTGGGGGAATTCTAAGGTACGTGGCATAAGAAGCAATACTAAAATTATAATTCCTTAAAATAATTAAATTTAACGTACTCAACCAAATAAGACAATAAATTGTCAAATAATTTATTTAATATTGATGGCGCATAGCACACGATATACTAGTTTGAGAGAAAATAAAAGAAGTGATATATCATGCCAATTATAAAACACTATATTTAAGTAAAGAGTATATTGTTAATTAATTAACTAAAAATTATTTTAATTCATTTTTTTGTTTTTAATTAATATATTATTTATTAAGTATTGTTAGAAGTCTAATGTTATGTATTGAAACCTAAAAAATCATATTAGGACTAGTAGTAAAGCAACGTTCACTCTTAAATACATCATTTACTGAATTTTCTCTTCAATATATAGAGTAAGTATATATGACAACTCACTGAGGACCTGACCTTAAGAGGGTATAGAGATTGCGAATTGGGAAAAATTTAGTAGGTAGTTGAGCACTTTTGTACTTTTCAGCTAAGATAAAACTTGATGGTATACGTTGTAGTATTAACATTATTCATGTAGGGTGTGTTTAGTATGGAGGAAAATATTTTTCGAATTTGTTTTTCAATTTTCTCATGTTTGGTTCGCTTAAATGTTTTGGAAAATATTTTTCAAATCAACTCATTTTTCTCCGATTTAAGGAATATGACTTTCAAGGGAAACATTTTCCAAAACTCTCATTCAATTTCAACTTGATTTTTTATCTCATCCCTAACACGACCCCCCTCCCCCAAAAAAAAATAATTATTTTTTAAAATAAATAAGATTAAAAATTTACTTTTGCAAATAATTTCACATTTTGAAAATTTTATTTTCCCTCCATTCCTACGCCCACCCACCCAATTCCCCCCTCCCCCTGGCCCCACCCTATACAAAAAAATTTAAAAATTTATTTTTACAAAATTTCAAATTTTGAAAATTTTAATTTTTTACTCCCCCCCCCCCCAACAGGAAAAAAATTAAAAAATTATTTAAAAAAAAAATAAATTTTGAAAATTTTAATTTTTCACTCCAACCCGCTCCACCCCCCAAAACGAATTTAAATATTTATTTTTAAAAATAATATTTTAAATTATGAAATATGTTCATGTCAACAACTATTTTCCTAAAAAAAATTTTCTATTCTCTAACTAAAAATAAAAGTTTTTTTTTTCTAAAAAATATTTTCATTCAATAACCAAATAATAAAATAAAAAATTCACAAAATATTTCCACTTACCAACCAAACATGAGAAAAATGAGTAAGAAATCAACTTATTTTTCAAGAAAACATTTTCCTCCATACCAAACACACCCGTAGTCTCTTGCTTTTTGAGATTTGTTATCATATGTCATCGTTATTGTTCTTTTATTATTATTATTATTGTTGTTATTGTGTATTGCCTACCATATTAATTGTTAGGTTTTCTTAATATCAATATTTTCTCGTTCATAACTATTTTAATTTGATGCATTTGAGTCAAGCCTCTTATATAAACATCCTCTAATCCTCCACAAAGGAAGGCTAATGTTGGCGGAGACTCTATCCTTTCTAGACCCCACTTGTAGGTATATTAGATAATTTAAGGTCCATAAACGGGCTCAGTATTCCCTCTTTTTTTACCCAATTAAAAAAATTATTCACAAAAGATATTATTATAGCAATTTAATCTATATATTATTGGCATTATTTTTTAAACTTTCACTTTTACATTGTGAAACTTTTATGATCTAACATTTTTATTTTTTACTATTGCATAATAACATAAATTTATTAGTATTCAAAGTTAATCTATTTATCAAATTGAATTAAATAATATAATAATCATAAATCATTGTGTATTACTATCTCAAAGATCAATATTTCTTGGTCGATTTTTGTTAACATGAAATTGCATTTTTACCCTTGGTCATAATTCATTTCATCTTTCTATATATAGAAAGATATTTCTAGAACTATTTATTTTTCTTGATATCTTTCTTGATAGATTTTTTGATGGTATGAAATTACATTTTTATTCTTATCTCGATAAAAAAAAAAGAATTAAGCTAACTTGAAAAATAAAATAAGTAATCTACTATAATTAATTAAATTTTGATTTAATCAATTTCAAACTAAAATAATATTAGAATGTAAATATACATAAATTGGACTAAAAATACTTTTTAAAAAAAAATATTTATTACCAAAATTTTGCTCGACAACTTCAAATTTAAATCAAATTTAATATTTAAATTAATACATTTTAAATCAAATAAAGTACAAATTTAATTATATATTTTAATATAGAACTACTCCTTTATAGTTTAGTAAATATTTATAGTTTATTTTATATGCAAATATGTCATCCATCATTTTATTTGTAAGGTTACTAACAATATTTAAAAATAATAATTTTTTTATATTGAAGTAGTTATTTTTAATAAATATAATGAATAGAAAAAAAAATTAAGAATTAAATTAAAATAATTGAAAATAGACTAATTAGTTTAAATATCACATTAATTTATAAAAGAAAAATAAGTGAAGTAATAACAAAATGAATTAATAGTTAATTAAGACTTATCATAATGAAGATGTGCATTTAATAAAATGTGTCAAGTTTAATGGAGCTTTTAACTATTAACTCATAACAAAATAAATCAATTGGATTCTTAAAGTTATTCTTTAAAAAAAAAAAATCATAATCTTTTGAAGAAATAATTGAACCCCACATCTTAAGAAGTACATTTGATTATTTTTATTATATGTCTATTAGAATTTTCTAGAACTTGGATTACCTTTTGTGGAAATCTCATACACTCTTGGCATAATGTAATAATTATTTTAAGCTTATTTTTTTTTATAAATTGTACAAGATGTCTTTAATCATCATAGTTATGAATGTTTTGTATAATAAATATAATTTAAAAAAGAATAAATAAAAATTCTAGAAAAGGTACATATATGAAATTTGTTTTAGATATTTAACTACGTAGAATTGAATTTAGAGGACAAGTATAATGCAAAATATATAATATTTTAATGAATTAGGGTAGAATGATAGATATATCCTTTATTCCTCATGCTTCATCTTTTTATTAAAAGATGCTTCTAGAATTATTTATTTTTCTTGTTAACAAGAAATTACCCTTGGTCATAATCCATTTTATCTTTTTATAAAAGATGTTTCTAGAACTATTTAATTTTCTTGATATCTTTCTTGATAGATTTTTGTTAGTATAAAATTATATTTTTACCTTTGGTTGTCCTCCATTTCATCTTTCTATATAATAGAAATATATGTTCTTCCCAATCTGTTGAGCATATCTTGAAATATTTCAAGAGCTTGGTTCACTTGATATTTTTTTTATGCTATAAAAGTTAGCTAATAGTAATTTTTTCCAAAAATACACCAAGTAAAAATATTTCATTAGAATTTGTATACGTTGATATTACAGTAAAAATTTACAGAAACCCAATTTTTCACAACTCAGTTCCCATTCCACGAACACCTTATACAGTCCGTAGTTCCATTTATGTATCATAAATACCCCTTGTAGACCACCCCCACACTTAACTTATTTTCCACCCTCTATGGCCCAATTCACGAGCCTTGTCTACGATCCGTGATTCGGACCACGAGCCATAAATGGGGCTCGTACATTGAGTAGCAATTTTTCAACTGTTGCATTTTTTGCTTCTTTATACTTTCTAACTTACCGAACCTTGCAATAGCTCTCCCTTGAGAATATTCATCTTCAAATGTGCTAAACACAAGCTATAAGGAAGTAAGGAAGAACTAACAACCCAACATGAATGCAAAATGCAACTTAAACATCTTTTTCATAAAAAAATTCAAACTCATGCTTTAAATATCATTCAAATGCAATCTCATAAACATGTAAATATGCATAAATGACATGAAAACTAAAATGTAAGGCGGAAGAATAACTTAATACCTTAGGCTTGAATAGAGTGAAAGAGATGACGATATCATTTTATCATATCTGCTTTTGCTTCCGCTTCCCATGTTTCACTTTCGACTTGTTAGTTCCTCCAATGAACTTTAATGGATTCAACTTCTTTGTTCCTCAACTTCTTCACTTGCCGGTCTAGGATCTCAATCAACACCTGTCACGACCCGAGAGTAGGGCCTAGATATGTCATAGCGAAGGAGAACGCGAGAGTCCTCGATCAAGCCATCGTAGCATCATAACACACATCATCAGTTAAGAAGCGCGTAAAAGTAACAAATGGCACATAAGTCTAAGGGGTTTCGGGGCTTTGGACTCAAGCTATGAGGATGTTGCCGGAAATGGGATAAGCATGAATCACATAGCACATATCAATTACGTTCTAAGGGGCGGGTAAGTATGACTTAAGCTATGGGGGCAAGAAGGGTTAGGGGCTTTCCACATAAGCACATTCCCAATCCAACAATCATAATGATATAAGCGGAAATGAAAGAATAACATAAGAAACCATCGCCAATCATAGACAATAATATCATTACAATCAACACATAGCATAACGTACAATAGATTTCAATATGTCCAACAATGCCTCTACATAAGATGAAACGAGGCCTCAACATATTTCGGGCTCACCCTCAAGTCATAAGATAAAGGAACATAGAATAAAGACATAAGGTAGATGAAAGTGGGTGTTGCCCTTGGAGTATAGAGCTCACCACAAGCACCAACTTCAAGTGTCTCCAACTAGTCATCCAACGGTGGAAGGAAGTCACCTCCGGTCTCTACATGGTTAGATCATGTAGATAAAGAGTATGGGTTTGCACATATGATGCAATAAGTATGCAGGTATGCCATGCATGTGAAAATGATCCTACAACAAGGCTAGATGACAAGGGCACATGTTAGTAAAGAAGGAATGCACATAGCCAAGGGAGTAAATATCATAACAATATGTCATGTCATATCGTGATGCGTGAATACAAACCTACATATCATAGCGGGGATGTAACCTCAACCGACAACATGAAAGACCAAGCGAGCTACTACTTGGAATTGGACTACTTGCTAGGTAGATCCCTAGTCAACCCTTAAGGAAGGAGATACATAACAAGTCAATCCCATCAAAGGAGATAACCCATGTTGGCACATGGTTTGACGGAAAGGAGTATGGACTTGGAGATAGTCCACCTCGACTCCAATCCCTCGGTGCTAAGTCTCATCCCACGGGAATACATATACATATATAAGCCTTCAAAATGGAGATTCGATATTTCGTTCAAGACAATGTATAATTGGGCTAAAATCCAACAAGTGTTTCCAAAACCAATGCAATAGGAGTAGCTCATTCTACATATCTTATCATATCATGTCAAATTGGTCTAAACACCCATAATTGCTCAATGATCCATAACATAGACTTTATGTGATCACATTTAGTCAATTCCCATGTCTTTATCAAAATCAAGTCATATTATAACATGAGGGTCAAGCCCTTATCAAGAGTTTCATCAAATCAAGCCTTTCATGCTCATGAATGCAATGCATGAATGATCAAGAGTAGCATGGGTATTGAATATCAACATTTAAATCATCAATACTATAAGTTCATATACAAAGCATAATGAAATCATCAAATTTAAGCAAAATTCTTAGTACCCATACTTGAATGGAAGAACCAAGGGGACATGCATTTTGAATCATCATGAAATAAATGGAATTCATCAATTAAGGGCTCAATTCACTTTGAAATTAATAATTTAACACAACCCACACTTCAATTTAAGTAAATCATTCATAATTTTAAAGATCCATTTTCAAGAGAAATCAAGAATCACCAAATTAAAGAAAAATATTTTTTGGGTCTTCATGGTTGAAAGAGAAGCCATGAATCAAGCCCACATACCTTGAATTAACCGAGAGAAATAAGAAGATTCTGAAGAAGAGTTGATTTTTCCCAAGTTTCCAAGCTTGTCTTCAATGGAGATGGAGAGAAAATTGAGAAATAATTGAAGAGATTCAAGAGATTGAATGAATTAGGAGTGATTAGGGTTCAATTCAGGGGTTTTAGGAAGGTTTAAAAAGACTAAAATGGCCCTAGGGCTAATTAAAATTACAATTAAATCATTAATAAAATGAGAAGAAAAATTGAAACAGTCGCTGACGGGGACAACTTCATGGTCCGTGTAGAGGTTCATGGACTGTGAAACCGTACTTGACTCGTGTCTTGGCTTGAAATCTTGGGAACTCTCTGGACCACCTCACGGATGCCCTCACAAGCCGTGAGGCATCACACGGACCGTGAAGTGATCCGTAGAGCCTCACTTGGCTTGGGGCCTTAGTCCAGCATCTGAGACCACACTCTGGATCTCCCCACGGATGGGCTCACAGGCTGTGAAACTCCACATGGTCCGTGGTCCTTCCGTGAGGCATTTCCTTAGCCAAATTTTTCCTTCCCTTTTCCAGAATGCTTTCGTACGTAAATAGTCCCACCGTAATGGCCATAACCTCCATATCCGAACTCCGAATCAAGTGAGACTAATTACATTGCGAAGATAACTCAAAAACTTCATTTTGATAGGTCATATCCAATATAGTTCATCCCATACCAAGAGATATGGCAATTCAAAGTCAGCCCTACCACACGACCTCGTGCCAAACCCAACCAACGCGATTCCCTTGAACATGGCCACATAAGTACGACCCATGATAGTCACTAGCCAACCAAAACAGGTTCGAAATAGACCTTGATCAACCACTACGAAGTTCAAAAATTTTTGGGTCGTTACATTATCTCCCCCTTGGTAATATTCGTCCTCGAATGAGCTGGATCACGATTTGAAAGATTCAATCAAGCAAGAAATATTATCAACACAACTCATAATGTACCATGCATCATTTCCAAAAACCATTAAAACGCATGTCAAAGCATCATTTAAATCATTTTCGTGCTCATGTATGCATGTAATGTCCTAAAACTCAAGAATTAAAGAATTAAGACCATTAGCAAAGATAGAACTTAGTACCTTAGGCTTGAGTAGATTGGAAAATATGAGGGTATCGCTTCATCATGTCCGACTCCACTTCCCATGTAGTGCTCTCCACTTGTTGGTTTCTCCAAAGTACCTTGACCGAAGCTACCTCCTTGTTGCGAAGTCACTTGACTTGCCTATCCAAGATCTCAATTGGAACCTCTTCATAAGTCAAATTCTCCTCAACCGCCACACCCTCCAAAGGTGTAATTGCCTTAGGGTCACCAACGAATTTCCTCAACATCGAAACATGGAACACCAGATGAATAGAACTCATCTCCAAAGGCAATTCCAACCTATAAGCCACATTGCCAATTTGTTCAACCACCTCATATGGTCCGACGTACCGAGGGCTCAACTTGCCCTTTTTCCAAAACACATGATGCCTTTCATAGGAGATACTTTCACATAAACCCAATCATCCACATGAAATTTAAGGTCTCTTTATCTAACATCCGAATAGGACTTTTGGTGACTTTGAGCCATCCTCAACCTCTCCCTAATCAACTTCACCTTTTCTATGGCCTCAATAACCAAAGTCCACGCCCAACAATTCTGCCTCACCCATTTCAAACCAACCCACTAGGGATCTACACCTCCTACCATGCAAAGCTTCGAACATAGCCATACCGATGCTAGCATGGAAACTATTATTGTAGGCAAATTCGATAAACTGTAGATGATCATCCCAATTTCCCTTGAACTCTAACACATAAGCCCTTAACATGTCTTTCAAGGTTTGAATTGTCCTCTTGGCTTGTTCATTGGTTTGGGGATGGAAAGAGGTGCTTAATTTGATCTTAGTGCCAAGTCTCCTTTGAAATGATCTCAAAAAGTGAGAAGTAAATTGAGTACCACGATCTGATATGATTGACTTTGGTATACCATGTAACTTTACCAACTCTCGGATATACATCTTAGCATACTCTTTGGCACTATGAGTAGTCTTGACCGGAAAGAAGTGAGTCGACTTAGTCATTCGGTCAACAACAACCCATATTGAGTAAAACTATTTATGAGTACGGGGTAACCAAACCACGAAGTCCATATTCACATCTTCCTACTTCCAAGTAGGAATCTCAATATCTTGGGATAATCCGTCGGTTCTTTGGTGTTCCACCTTCACTTGTTGGCAATTCGGACATTCTGACATGAACTTGGCTATGTCCTTCTTCATTCCATGCCATCAATACACTTCCCTTAGGTCCCGATGCATCTTAGTAGATCCTGGGTGAATAAAATATTGGAAATTATGAGCTTCACTCATGATAACCTCCCTTAGGACATCGATATTCGGAACGCTTAATTGGATTTGATACCATAGCATACTATCTCCTCTTTGGGAGAAAACCTCAATTTTCCCCTCGACAACCATCTTCTTCAACTCAACCAAGGAAGGGTCTAGATCTTGTTTTGCCTTAATATCAACCACTACCGAAGACTCAGATCCGCCTTGAACAAGAATACCACCCTCTTCCGAGTTGGTTAACCTAACGCCTAATCTAGCCAAACAGTGCACGTCCCTTACTATATCATTTTTTCCTTCATACATATGCAACACACTTCCCATAGATAGCCTACTAAGGGTATTCACCATGATATTCACGTTGCCGGGATGATAAAAGACACTCATGTCATAATCCTTTAGAAGTTCCAACCATCTCCTTTGTCTCAAGTTAAGATCCCTTTGGGTGCACATATATTGCAAACTCTTGTGATTAGTGAATACATCCACATGAACCCCATATAGATAATGTATCCAAATCTTTAGAGCAAACACCACAGCCGCCAACTCAAGATCATAGGTCGGATAATTTTGCTCATGCACCTTCTATTGCCGAGATGGATAATCTATCACCTTACCATATTGCATAAGTACACAGCCTAACCCAATCCGCGAAGCATCACAATATACTACAAACCCATCTAACCTATTGGGCAAGGTCAAAATAGGAGCCAATCCTTCAAAGTCTGGAAATTCTTCTCACACTCACTTGACTACACAAACTTAACCTTCTTCTGGGTCAACTTAGTCAATGGGGATGCAATGAAAAAAACCCTTTGACAAATCTCCGATAGTAACTGGCCAACCCAAGGAAACTTCGAATATTCGATGGGGTCAACAGTCTAGGCCAATCCTTCACTGCTTTGTTCTTCTTAGGATCAACCTTAATACCATCACTAGACACCACGCGACCAAGGAACGCGACCTCTCCTAACCAAAACTCAAACTTGCTAAACTTGTCAAACAAATGCTTCTCCCTCAAGGTTTAAGGCACTAACCTTAAGTGATCCATATGCTTCTGCTTACTTCAGAAGTAAATCAGGATGTCATCAATGAACACTACCACAAAACTGTTAAGGAATGGATTGAATACCCAATTCATTAGATCTATAAACACTGCCGGAGTATTGGTCAAACCAACGACATCACCACAAACTCAAAATGCCCATAATGAGTTCGAAAAGCTATCTTTGGAATATCACACTCCATTACCTTTAATTGATGGTAACTCGAACGAAGATCTATTTTAGAGAAATGAGTAGCCCTTTGGAGTTGATCAAACAAGTCATCAATTCTGGGCAATGGGTACCTATTTTTGACGGTCACCTTATTCAACCGTCGATAATCAATATATATTCGGAGTGAATGATCCTTCTTTCTCACAAACATACGGGAACACCCCAAGGTAAAATACTTGGTCTAATTTAACCCTTCTCCAACAAGTCCTTCAACTGATCCTTCAACTCCTTTAGTTTGGACGGAGCATACTGTAAGAAGGAATGGAAATATGTTGAGTATTCGAAAGGAGATCTATGCAAACATCCACTTCTCTATCGGGAGGAATGTCGGGCAAGTCTTCAAGAAATACATCGGGAAATTTATTAACCACTAGAACCAATTCAAGCATAGGTGACTCAACCTCCACGTCTCTAACCCTTATAATATGATAGATGCACCCCTTGCAAATCATTCTCCGGGCTTTGAGGTAGGAAATAAACCAACCCCTAACAACGAAATCACTACCCTTTTATTCTAATACGGGCTCATTAGGAACTTGGAATTTGACTTGCCTAGTTCTACAATCAACTAAGGCATATGAGGCATGCAATCAATCCATCCCAAGAATAACATCAAAGTCATACAACTCAAGATCTACAAGATCACCACGGAAAACTTTACTCAAAATAAAACCAAGACAACCCCGATACACTTTCCGGGCAATGATAGACTCACCCACAGGAGTATACACCAAATAAAGTTCCCTCAGAGTTTTAGGACTCAAACTAAATTTAACAAATAACAAAGGAGTCACAAAATATAAATTCGCACCTGGGTTAAGTAAAAGATAAACATCAAAATCAAAGACTTTTAACATACCAATCATGACGTCCGAAACCTCATCTACCTCCTACCGAGCATGAAGAGCATAAAACCTATTGTTTCTGGGAGCACCATCAACTTGGACCTTCGCATGCCCCTGACCACTTGGAGCCACTCGGTCCCTATTTGTGTTCTTTGGACAGTCGGAGATCTTGTGGTTCATACTTTCATACCCAAAGCAAGCACCCGAAGCCTTCCTATACTCACCCAAATGGTTTCTCCCACACTGGACATAATGGGGAGCTCGTGGACCACCCCCAACTTATGCCTTAGGAGGAGGCACTCTTGGATTAGCAAGCTTTATGTTCGAACCTTGGCCTTGTTAGAATCGACCAAATCCGCCACCACCCTTAGAGTTGGAGAATCCACCATCAAACCGGGCTCTCTTGGAGTCGTTCACCCTCCTCTTCTTGAGCTTCTCACCCTCAATCTGTTTAGCATAAGTCATAAGCCTGGACATATCCATGTCCTGAATAAGCATGGCGGTACGACACTCCTTCACTACCAAGTCAGAGACACCAGAAATGAATTTGTGCATCCTTGCATGGGGATCAACTACTAATGTGGGAGCATACTTTGAGAGCTTGGTGAACTTGAGGGAATAATCCCTCACAGACATGCTACCTTGTCAAAGATTGATAAATTCAATCATCTTGGCTTCCCGAAGCTCAAGGGAAATAAGCGGTCAAGAAAAGCCGTCTTGAACTCCTCTCAACCAACCTTAACATCTTCAATTCTTTCCACCAACCACTAATTGTACCACACTTGAGCTACATCCTTCAACTGATAAGCAACCAACTCAGCGTTTTCCTCAGAATTGATGCCCATAATAGTTAGCACCTTTGCAAACTCATCGATGAACTCTTGGGCATCCTCATCAACCTTTGAACCAAAGAATTTTGGAGGGTTCATTCGGGTGAAGTCTCTCACCATAGAAGTTGGAGTGTCACCATTCATGGGATTAGTTGGCCGGGCTTGATTAGCCACCACTTGGGCCAACACAGCTACCACATTATGAAATTCAGCGTGAGTCACTTGTTCCTCCACAGGCTCATGAGGGGCTTGTTCCTCATAGGCAGGAGCCCATCTAGGGAGGGGAGCTCTTTTGGGAGGTATCTTATGAAAGAGAAAGAAGAACACCAATATTTAAGAAATCTTATAAACAGTACACAACACGACATAAGGGACAATAAAGTGAGAAAATTCCTAAAACATCATCATAGCCTCTCACTCATAGGTATCGCACGCATCACACCCATGAACAAGACTCTAATTGACGTGGCATGTTAGACTCCGAGGATCATTTACAAACCTAGGGATCTAATACCATCTTTATCATGACCCAAGAGTAAGGCCTAGATGTGATATGGCGAAGGAGAACCTGAGAATCCTCAATCAAACTACCTTAGCATCATCACACACATCATTGGTTTGAAAGCGCATAAAAGTAACAAATAACACATAAGTCTAAGGGGCTTTGGTGCTTTGGACTCAAGCTATGGGGATATTGCCGGGAATGTGATAAACATGAATCACATAACACATAGAAATTACGTTCTAAGGGGCGGGTAAGTATGACTCAAGCTATGGGGGCAAGAAGGGTTAGAGACTTTCCATATAAGCACATTCCCAATCCAAAAATTATAATGGCATAAGCGGAAACGAAAGCATAACATAAGAAATCATTGTCGAACATAGATAGTCATATCATTGCAATCGACACATAACATAACGTATAATAGAGTTTGATATGTCCAACAATGCCTCTACATAAGATGAGACGGGGCCTCAACATATTCTGGGCTCACCTTCAAGTCATAAGATAAAAAAATATAGAATAAAGACATAAGGTAGATGAAAGTGGGTGTTGCCCTTGGAGTATAGGGCTCACCACAAGCAACAACTTCGAGTGTCTCCAACTAGTCATCCAATGGTAGAAGGAAGTCACCTCTGGTCCCTACATGGTTAGATCATGTAGACATTGAGTATGAGTTAGCACATATAATGCACTAAGTATATGGGTATGCCATGCACGTGAACATGATCCTACAACAAGGCTAGATGACAAGGGCACATGTTGGTACAGAAGGAATGTACATAGCCAAGGGAGTAGATATCATAAAAATATATCATGTCATGTCGTGATGCGTGAATGCAAATCTACATATCATAGCGGGGATGTGATCTCAACCAAAAACATGAGAGACCAAGCGAGCTACTACTTGGAATTGGACTACTTGCTAGGTAGATCCCTAGTCAACCCTTAAGGAAGGGGATACATAACAAGTCAATC
>JBCEWC010010738.1:0-17367 GCA_038996855.1 Solanum aculeatissimum
TTTAGACAGTCTCACTGTTTGGGCCATATCTCCCTCATCCGATATCCAAATTGAGTGAAACTACTTGTGTTGAAAATCTAACTAAAAGAGCTTCAAATTTATATTTTTTAGCTCACATGGTTCATCCCACATTAAAGGTTATGACTATTAGAAGTGGACTGTCAAAATTGTCCCTTTAGGCCACTAACTAGCCTAATTTGCATTTGGCCACTTAAACTCAACCCGTGGCTACCAAAACTCATCCATGGCTTGTAGTACATTATAGAATGCCAACCATAAGTACATTTTGAAAATTTTCGGGTTGTTACAGTCTCATTCTATTTAAAGACATTGTCGGACATATCGAAATCTAATATACGTCATTCTATGTATTTATTTCCATGATATTACTATCTATGTTTGGTGATGGTTTTATATGTTATGCTTTTATTTTCGCTTATGTCATTGTGATTGCTGGATAGGGAACGTGCTTATGTGGAAATTCCCTGACCCTTCTTGCCCCCATAGCTTGAGTCATACTTACCCACCCCTTAGAACATAATTGCTATGTACTATGTGATTCATGCTTATCCCATTCCCAGCAACATCCCCATAGCTTGAGTCCAAAGCCCCAGAATGGCTTAGACTTATGCGTTGTTTATTATGTTATGCATTTCTGAACCGATGATGGGTATGATGATGCTAAGATGGCTTAATCGAGGACTCTCAAGTTCTCTTTCTCCATGTCGCATCTCGTCCCTACTCTCGGGTCAGGAAAAAGATGGTATTAGAGCCTTAGGTTTGTAAATGATCCTCAGCGTCTAACATGCCACATCAATTAGAGTATTGTTCATGGGTGTGATGCGAGCCATACCTATGAGTGAGAGGCTATGATGATGTTTTAGGAATTTTCTCACTTCATTATCCCTTATGTCGTGTCTTGTAATGTTTACAAGATTTCTTAAATGTTAGTGTTCCTGTCGCTCTTTCAGAAGATACCTCCTAGAAGAGCTCCCCTCCCCAGACAGGATCCTGTCCATGAGGAACAAGCCCCTCGTAAGCCTTTGGAGGAACAAGTGACTCACGGTGAATTTTGGAATGTGTTGGCTATGCTGGCCCAAGTGGTGGCTAGTCAAGCCCCGCTAACTAATCCCACGAATGGTAGCACTCCAGCTTCTATGGTGAGAGACTTCACCCAGATTAACCCTTTGGAATTCTTTGTTTCAAAGGTTGATGAGGATGCCAAAGAGTTCATTGATGAGCTCGCGAAGGTGCTAACTATTATGGGTGTCAATTCTGAGGAAAAACTGAGTTTGCTGCGTATCAGTTGAAGGATGTATCTCAAGTGTGGTACATTCAGTGATTGGTGGAAAGAATTGTAGATATTACGGTTGGTTGAGAGGACTTTAAAATGTATTTCCTTGACCATTTCTTTCCCTTTGAACTTTTGGAAGACAAGATGATTGAATTTATCAATCTCCAACAAGGTAGCATGTCTGTGAGGGATTATTCCCTCAAGTTCACCAAGCTCTCAAAGTATGCTCCTATGTTGGTATCTGATCCTCCTACAAGGATGCACAAGTTTATTTTTGGTGTCTCTGACTTAGTTGTGAAAGAGTGTCGTACGGCCATGCTTATTCGAGACATGGATATCTCAAGGTTTATGACTTATGCAAATCAGATTGAGGGTGGGAAGCTCAAGGAGAGAAGGGTGAATGACTCTAAAAGTGCTAGGTTTGATGGTGGATTCTCTAACTCTAATGGTGGTGGAGGATTTGGTCTATTCTAAAAAGGCAAAGGTTCAAACATGAAGCTTCCTAATCAAAGAGTGCCTCCTCCTAAGACACAAGTTAGGGGGTGGTCCACGAGCTCCCTTTTGTGGCCAGTGTGGGGAAAACTATTTGGGTGAGTGTAGGAAGGCTTCAAGTGCTTGCTTTGGGTGTGGAAGTATGAATCACAAGATTTATGATTGTCTAAAGAACACAAAGAGGGATCAAGTGGCTCTAGGTGGTCACGGGAAGCCAAAGTCCCAGGTTGATGGTGCTCTCAGGAACAAAAGATTCTATGTTCGTCATGCTTGACAAAAGGTAGATGGGGCTACAGATGTCGTGAATGGTATGTTAAAAGTGTTTGATTTTGATGCTTATGATTTACTTGACCTAGGTGCAAATTTATCTTTTGTGACTCCTTTGTTGGCAATTAAATTTTGTTTGAGTCTTGAAACTCTGAGAGAACCTTATTCGGTGTATACTCCCGTGGGTGAGTATATTTGTTTTTATAGGGAATAGACCTATGCCAAAAGGTCCCCACCCTTGTAGACGGACAGGGGTTGAGCAACAACCCTAAGCTTTATTATAAATAAAAATCAACATACAAAAAAAAGAGGGGCACAAGAACCTTACCTTTACCTAAAATGGTACATGATCCAGCCTATCTACTAAGATTAGCCAGTTCATCCTCATGATCTATGATACAACAAACCTAGAATCTAAGAGCCTATGAGAGGATTACTCCCAATACAATAAATACTAGGAAGCAGTAAACAAGGGAAACTCTCCCCTTACAAAAGGAAAAAACAAAAGAAAGAGCAACTATGTCTAGAAAAGCATATCCAAATTGAAGAAAAGGTAGGTTTCCCCACCCAATCAAGGTGGTTTCTTAATTTTTTTAACTTTCTTCCTTCTGAAAGAGGCCAGCCCTTCCTTGTCCAAAATTAGAAAGGTATGAATATCCTTAGAGAGCTGATCAGTGTTGGTAAAGATCTTAGAGGTTATACTATTATGCCTTTGTTTGGATAATCTATCTACCACTTGGGTGGCTTCTCTGTAAATGTGCCTGCAAGAAAAATTAGTAAACTATGGAATAATAACATGAATTCTATGCAATACCAGACTAATACTCTAGGGGGAATGAACTTGTTGAGAGATCCAGCTAACTGCCAGACTAGAATCCATTTCCACTATCACACTGCTAAAACCCTTGTGGAGACACCACTGAAGGCCAAAATAAGTTGCCTGCATCTCCACCTGGTTGTTGGTGCCAGTGCAAGCATTGAAGGAGTAGGAAAATAAGAAGTCACCAGCATAGTCCCTGTATACACCCCCTGCACCCATGTTGCCTGGATTATCTATGCAACTACCATCAGTGTTAAATTTGGTACAACTGGAGCTGGGGGGTTGCAAAGAAACCCTTGTTACTTTGGTGTCATGAAAGCATGAATCTACAATAGCAGTGAGGTCCTTACAAGAGTTAGGCCAGTTGATGTAGAGATAGGCCACCCTGAGCAGATTACAACAGTCTTTGTAGATGGAATACTTGACTCTAGCTACATTAGAGGTACTGCCACCAAATTTGCTGGGACATCTGTTCTTCCATATGTTCCAGTAAACAAATATGGGGGTGGCTTGAAGGAGTACATTTTGGGCCCCATTTTTCCTTTCAACAGACCACCATCTGAGGATGATATTTCTAAGACTGGGTAGATTACAAGCAATACCAAAAGGAGCACTAGCATACTTCCAGATGAACTTGGAAAATCAACCAAAGACAAAGATGTGATCAAAAATATCCCTTCCTGGATGATAGCAACAGAAGCAGTCAGTAGGATGTTGGCCAAAACTGATAAGCTTCTCATTGGTGAGTAATTTTCCTCTGAGAGTCCTCCATAGGTGAAAACAACACTTAAAAGGAATTAGCTTGTGGCAAGTAGCAATATTGATGGTTGAAGTGACCCTTTTACTTTTAATAATATCCAGGCAATGTGGGTGAGTCTATCAATGCCCAAAAAATGTATCAGGGTTGTTATGTTTCTGTGTTGCATAAAGTTTTCCCCGGTAATCTTCTAGAGCTTGAGATGTATGGCTTTGATATTATTCTTTGGATGGATTGGTTGCATGCCTCATATGCCTCAGTTGATTATAGAACTAGGAAAGTCAAATTCCAAGTTCCTAATGAGACCATATTGGAATGGAAGGGTAGTGATTCCGTGGTTAGGGGTCAGTTTATTTCCCACCTCAAATCCTAGAGAATGATTTGCAAGGGATGCATTTATCATATTGTAAGGGTTAGAGACATGGAGGGTGAGTCACCTACGCTTGAATTGGTTTTGGTGGTTACTGAATTTCCCGATGTGTTTCTCGAAGATTTTCCCGGTATTTCTCTCGATATAGAAGTGGATTTTGGCATAGATCTGCTTTTATATACTCAACCTATTTCCATTACTCCTTACCTTATGGCTCCGACCTAACTAAAAGAGCTGAAGGAACAGTTGAAGGACTTCTTCGAAAAGGGTTACATTACACTAAGTATTTCACTTTGGGGTGCTCCCGTGTTGTTTGTGAGGAAGAAGGATGGTTCGCTCCGAATTTGTATTGATTATCGATATTTAAATAAAGTGACCGTCAAGAATATGTACCTGTTTCCCAGAATTGATGACTTGTTTGATCAACTCCAAAGGGCTACTCATTTCTCTAAAATAGATCTTCGCTCGGGTTACCACCAGTTGAAGGTAAGGGAGTGTGATATTCCAAAGACAGCTTTCCGAACTAGTTTTGGGCATTTTGAATTTATGGTGATTTCATTTGATTTGACGAATGCTCCGACGGTTTTTATGGATCTCATGACTCGGGTATTCAAGCCATTTCTTGAAATTTTTGTGGTGGTGTTCATTGATGACATCCTGATTTATTTCCAAAGTGAGCGGGAGCATAGGGATCATTTGAGGTTGGTGCTTCAAACCTTGAGGGAGAAGCACTTGTTCACCAAGTTTAGCAAGTGTGAGTTTTGTTTGGGAGAGGTTTCAATCCTTGGTCACGTGGTATCCGGTGATGGTATTAAGGTTGATCCTAAGAAGACCGAAGTGGTGAAGGATTGGCCAAGACTGTTGACCCCTTTGGATATTCAAAGTTTCCTTGGGTTGACCGGTTATTATCGGAGATTTGTTGAAGGGTTTTCTTCTATTGCATCCCCGTTGACAAAGTTGACCCAGAAGAAGGCTAAGTGTGTGTGGTCAAGTGAGTATGAGAAGAGTTTTCAGACTTTGAAGGATTGACTCCTGTTTTGACCTTGCCTAATGGGTTAGATGGGTTTGTAGTGTATTGTGATGCTTCACGGATTTGGTTGGGATATGTACTTATGCAACATGGTAAGGTGATAGCTTATGCATCCCAACAATTGAAGGTCCATGTGCAAAATTATCCGACCCTTGATCTCGAGTTGGCGGCGGTAGTGGTTGCTCTAATGATTTGGAGACATTATCGGTATGGGGTTCATGTGGATGTGTTCACCGATCACAAGCACTTGTAATATGTGTTCACCCAAAGGGATATACTTGAAACAAAGGAGATGGTCGGAACTTCTCAAGGATTATCACATGAGTATCCTTCATCATCCCGACAAGGTGAATGTTGTAGAGGATGCCCTTAGTAGGCTATCTATGGGGAGTGTGTCGCATGTGTATGAAGGGAAAAAGGAGATAGTAAGGGACGTGCACCATTTTGCTAGATTAGGTGTTAGGTTGACCGAATTGGAAGATGGTGGGATTCTCGTTCAAAGTGGATACGAGTCTTCGGTGGTGGTTGATGTTAAAGCAAAGCAAGATCTAGACCCTTCCTTGGTTGAGTTAAAGAAGTTGGTTTCCGAGGGGAAAATTGAGGTTTTCTCCCAAGGAGGAGATGGTGTGCTATAGTATCCAAACCGGTTATGCGTTCCGAATGTCGATGGCCTAATAGATTTCATCATGAGTTAAGCTCATAATTCCCAATATTCTATTCATCCGGGATCTACTAAGATGCGTTGGGACTTGAGAGAGGTATACTAGTGGCATGGCATGAAGAAGGACATAGTCAATCTTGTGTTGGAATATCCAAATTTCCAACAAGTGAAGGTTGAGCATCAAAGGCCTGGTGGTATGACCCAAGATATTGAGATTCCTACTTGGAAGTGGGAAGTTGTGAATATGGACTTCATAGTTAGGTTTCCCCGTACTCGTAAACAGTTTGACTCAATTAATATGGGTTGTTATTGATGAATGACTAAGTCGGCTCACTTCCTACCGATTATGACTAGTTATAGTGCCAAAGAATATTCTAAGATGTATATCCGGGTGTTGGTAAGGTTACATGGTATCCCGAGGTCAATCATATCAGATCATGGTACCCAATTTACTTCTCACTTTTGGAGATCATTTCAAAGGGGACTTGGTACTAGGATCAAATTAAGCACCGCTTTACATCCCAAAACTGTCATGACCCGAACGTGCGGCATAGATGTGAAATGGTGAAGGAGAACCTAAAATTCCTTGATCACTCCATCATAGCACATTACTCACATCATCAGTTTGGAAGCATGAAAAAAGTAAACACATAGCACATATTTCTAAGGAAAACAGGACTTTGGACTCAAGCTATGGGGATGTTGCTGGGAATGGGATGAACATGGATCACATAGCACGTAACAAGTATTTCTCAAGGGCGGGTAAGTAGACTCAAGCTATGGGAGAATACTGGTTTACGTGACTTTCCATGTAAGCATATTCCTAATATTCACAAGTCAAATACATAATCATAAGAAAAATCAGAACATCATTACCACAATCAAATCTCAACAGTCATAATATCTCAATAAAATATAATACAACGTGCAAGTGTTTAACATGTCCAACATAGCCTCTACATAGGATAGAATGGGGGTCTCGACATAATTCGGGCTAACCCTTAAGTAATAAATTAAGGAAAATAAAATGATACAAGGAAGATAGAAAGTAGCTATTGCCCTTGAAAAAAAGGGCTCACCACAAGCAAATAGCTTCAAAGATGTCGCTCATCGTCCAACGGGCAATAGAGGTCGTCACCGGTCCCTACATGGTTAGAACATGTAGAAAATATGTATGGGCTAGTGCATAATATGAACTAAATATGTGTGCATGCAATGCATATGATATAATAATATGACCTACAAAGATGACAAGGGGACAAGTGTTACGAAAGGAATGCACATAGCCAAAAGATAAGTATATCATAACAATATGCCATGCCATGACGCATGAAATGCAACCTACAAATCATATCATAGCGGCGATGTAACTTCAACATGAAATGTAGATCGCTAGTCACCCTTCAACAAGGGGAATCATATCAAGTCATCCCATTTAGGGAGAAATCCCATGTTGGCACATGGTTTGACGGAAAGGAGTATGGACCCTTAGAGATAGTCCACCCCGACTCCAATCCCTCGGTACTAAGTCTCATCTTACAGGAATACATATATATATATATATATGCGCACATTTCAAAATGTAAGGTTGATATTCTTTTCAAAACCATGAATCATTAGGCAAACCAAGTCATTATCAAAATCCATATCCATACTTAGGCTAAAGAGCCAATAAGAATTTCCAAATCCATTTCCATATCAATGAAATAGGAGTATCTCATCTACATAGATTATCATATCAAGCCTTCATAACATATCAAAATGGTGTAAGAACCTGGAATGCTCAAAGAGCCATAACAAGAGACTATGTGATCAAAAGTTTTAACATTTCATATCATAACTAGAGGGCCATGCCCTTAACACGAATTTCATCATAAACATACTCAATGCTTATGGCATGAATGAGGAATCAAGTGTATGTGTAATGGAGGATTCAAACCTTAAACCATGACTCAATAGATAATTCAACATAATAACTCAGAAAATCCTAATTTAAAGTGTAATTCAATTTACCCATGCATATTAAACCATCAAAGAGACATGCACATTAGACCTTCAAGAGTTTCAATGTATTTCATAAAATTCAAACTGAAATCAACTTTAAATCACCTAATTTCTACAGCCCACAACTCAATTCCATTGAACACATCAAAATTTAAAGAACCCATAATTAAAGAAAGCTTAAATTCATAATTTAAAAGAGAAGGTTTCTTGGGTTTTCATAGATGAAAGGGAATCCATGATTCAATCCCACATACCTTGAGTTTAGCCAAGAGAAATGGATGATTTTGCATGAAAGATGATTTTCCCCACATTTCTTCTAGATTTCATCAATGGAGGTCAAGAGGATTGAGAGAATTTTGGTGAGGTTTGAAGAGTGTTTTTTTTAAGACCCTCCATAAGGGTCAGGGGCTAAGAAACACCCCCAGGCTTTAACCTAATAAATCAAAGCAAAAGGAAATACAAGAGGGGGGCATGAAACTTACCTCCTCCTAACGATGGTACCCAAAAGAGACCCTAATGCAATGGGCAAACCAAGAAAATCCTAAGAGAGGACTCCTCTCATTACAAAATTCTAGGAAAGCAATAAACAAGGGAGACTCTCCCCTTACAATTTGAACAAAATCCTAGTCCTAATTCTATGTCTATCATGCTATTTAGCTCTTGGATTAGTGAAAGGATCTCTGTCTTGGGAGTAGATAGCTACGGTGGTTTCCTCATCCTCTTCAATTGTTTCTTTCTGAAAGAGACTACCTACATCTTGTCCATTCTTAAATGTGCTCTACTGTCTCCTGGCATAAGCTTGACATCTTGAAACACTTGGGAGCTACTGCATTGCTGGCTATATTTGGCTAGTGAGTCTGCAACCTGGTTTGCTTCTCTCAGGACATGGCTGCATGTAAATTCCTGAATGTGGACTCTGTGTGATTTATCCATGAGCTAAGAGCCCTTGCATCCACCTCCAAATGGGGATTTGGAACGAACAAAAGGCGATTAGGGTTTGATTTAGGGGTGTTAAGAGACCTTAGAAAGTCTAAAAGAGGAATTGGATAAAACTAACTTAAGAATTAACCATTAATGAGATGGACATGATTAACAGAAAACAAGGCGTCATGGAGTCCACCCAATGGCCGTGAACATGCTCACGGATCGTGGGCCTGTCCGTGAGACCACACATGGTCTCATTTTTAGCTTGAACTCTCGGGGGACTTTCTGGATCATCTCACGAGGGGCCTCACGGACCGTCTAGCTGTAGAAAAATCATGTACTAGTCCATGGAGCATCACTTGGTCCGGAGTCCAGCCCTGAGCCTTGACCAACTCACTGGAACACTTCACGGGGCCCTTCACGAACCATGAAGACTCATACGGACCGTGAAGTGGTCCGTGGAATTGCACTTGGTCCAAGACTTGGTCCCAACCCCATGGAACCCATTTGAGAAACCCATGAGACCCACCACGGACCGTGAACCACCAAATGTTTTGTGGTCCCTCAGTTAGGCTCCATTCCGAAACCTTTTTCCATCATACTTCCGAATACCGGCTATCTCACTTTAGAGGCCATAACTTCCACATCCAAACTCTTAATCATGTGAAGCCATTTTCTTTGCAAATATAACTCAAAGAGATTTGACTTTATATATAATATCCCATACAGTTCATCTCGTACTGTAAGATATGGCTTTTCAAAGTCTGTGCTGCCTAAACGGCCTTAGCAACTTTCACCAAATTAAACCCCTTTGAATCCGTCCACTTAAATTCAATTCATGACTACCAAAATTCAACCAAGATGAGTTTAACACTAACATTGACCAACCATTACGAAGTTAAAAAATTTTTGGACATTTTTAACCTTGACCAATCACATCAATCAAACAAGAGATATTTTTAACTACAACTCATAATGGATCATGCATCATTACAAAAGTCATTCAAAACTCATGTCAAAAAATCATTTAAATTATTTTCGTGTTCATGTATGGATGTAATGTCATGGGACTCAAGAATTAAAGAATTAGGACTATACAAAGGATAGAACCTAGAACCTTAGGCTTGAGTAGATTGGAAGAGATAGGGATATCACTCCATCATGTCCAACTCCGCTTCCCACGTTGCACTCTCCACGTCTTGGTTCCTTCAAAGAACATTGATCGAAGCTACCTCCTTGTTGCGAAGCCTCTTCACTTGCCTATCAAAGATTTTGATCGATACCTTTTCATAGGTCAAATTCACCTCAACCGTCACAACTTTCAAAGGTGTAATAGACTTAGGGTCACTAACCTGCTTTCTCAACGTAGAAACATGGAATATAGAATGAATAGAGCTCATGTCCAAAGGAAAGTCCAACCTATGAGCCACATTGCCAACCTGCTCCAAAATCTCATAAGATCCAACGTACCGGGGGCTCAACTTACCCCCTTTTTCCAAAACGCATGATGCCTTTCATGGGGGATATTTTCACATACGCCCTATCACCAACATGAAATTTGAGATCCCTCTTCCTAACATCCTAATCAGAATTTTGGCGGCTTTGACCCGTCTTAAATCTATCTAATCAAATTTACTTTTTCAATGGCCTCAACAACAAAATTCGGGCCTAACAAGGCCGTCTCACCTATTTTAAACCAACCAATCGGAGATCTACATGTCCTACCATACAAAGTTTCAAATGGAGTCATACCAATGCTAGCATGAAAACTATTGTTTTAGGCAAACTCAATGAAAGTTAGATGATCATCCCAATTTCCTTTGAATTCCAACACACAAGCCCTTAATATGTCCTCCAAGGTTTGAATCGTCCTCTCGGCTTGTCCATCAGTTTGAGGATGAAATGCGGTGCTGAACTTGATTTAGTACCAAGTCCCTTTTGAAAAGATTTCCAAAAATGAGAAGTAAATTGAGTACCACAATCCGATATAATAGACCTCTGTATACCATGCAATCTCACCAACTCCCGAATATATACCTTGGCATACTCTTTGGCACTATATATAGCCTTAACCAGTAAGACGTGACCCGACTTGGTTATCCAATTAACCAAAACCCATATAAAATTGATTTGTCTTCCGGTACGGTGTAACACAACCATAAAATCCATGTTCATATCATACCACTTCCAAGTAGGTATTTTGATATCTTTTGTCAAGCCACCGGACCTTTGATATTCCACATTTTCACCTTAATATCAACCACTATCGACGACTTGGATGCACCATGAAAAAGAATTCCACCATTGTCAGAGTCGGCCAACCTTACACCCAACCTAGCAAAACAGTGCACATCTTTCACTATCTCCTTTTTCCTTGCATCCACATGTGATACACTTCCCATAGAGAACCTACTAAGGGCATCCGCCAAAACATTAGCTTTGCTGGGATGATAAAGAACATTCATATCATAATCCTTGAGAAGTTCCAACCATCTCCTTTGCCTCAAATTAACGTCTCTTTGGGTAAACACATATTGCAAACTCTTGTGATCGGTGAATACATCCACATGAACCCATACAAATAGTGTCACCAAATTTTCAAAGCAAACATCACCACTGCCAACTCAAGATCATGGGTCGGATAATTTTGTTCATGCACCTGCAGTTGCCGAGACGCATAAGCTATCACCTTACTATGTTGCATAAGCACATAACCCAAACCAACATGCAACGCATCACAATATACCACAAACCCATTTGACAAAGTAAAAATTGGAGATGATGTAAGTCGATCCTTCAAGGTTTGGAAACTTGTCTCACATTCATTTGACCACACTAAATTGACCTTCTTTTGAGTCAACTTAGTCAATGGAGACGCTATAGAGGAAAACCCTTCAACAAATCTCCTATAATAACTGGCCAAACCAAGGAAACTTTGAATATATGACGGAGTCAACGGTCTAGGCCAATCCCTCACCGCTTTGATTTTCTTAGGATCAACCTTGATGTCATCGTCGTACACCACATGACCAAAGAAAGCAACCTCTCCCAATCAAAACTCATATTTGCTAAACTTGGCATACAATTGCTTCTCCCTCAATGTTTGAAGCACAAACCTCAAGTGATCCATATGCTCCCGCTCATTTTGGGAGTAATCCAAGATGTCATCAATGAAGACCACCACAAAATTATCAAGGAACAGTTGGAACACCCAATTTATAAGGTCCATGAACACCGTTGGAGCATTGGTCAACCCAAACGACATCACCATAAATACAAAATGCCCATAACGAATCTAGAAGGCCATTTTTGAAATGTCACATTCCCTCACTTTTAATTGGTGATAACCTGAACGAATATCTATTTTGGAGAAGTGAGTAGTTCCTTGAAGTTGGTCGAACAAATTATCAATTCTAGTCAATGGGTACCTATTCTTAAAGGTCACCTTGTTCAATTACCGATAGTCAATACACATTTGGAGAGACCTATCATTCTTCCGCACAAACAACACGGTAGCACCCCATGGTGAAATGCTCGGCCAAATATAACCTTTTTCTAAGAAATCTTTCAACTGATCTTTCAATTTCTTCATCTCCATCGGGGCCATACGATTAGTAGAGATAGAAATAGGTTGAGTATCTGGAAGAAGATCTATACCAAAATCTACTGCTCTATCATGAGGCATACCGGGCAAGTCCTCGGGAAACACATCGAGAAACTCACTAACCACCGGAACTAATTCAAGCTTAGGTGACTCACCCTCCACTTCTCTAACCTGCACAATGTGATAAATGCACTCCTTACAAATCATCTTCTAGGAATTGAGGTAAGAAATAAACCGACCCTTAACCGCAGAATCACTACCCTTCTACTCCAACATAGGTTCATTAGGAACTTAAAATTTAACTTTCCTAGTCCTACAATTAATTGAAGCATATGATGCATGCAACAAATTCATCCCAAGGATAACATCAAAATCATACATCTCAAGTTCTACAAGGTCACAGGGGAACACTTTATGCAACACAGAGATAGGACAACCCCGATACACTTTTCGGGCAATGATAGACTCACCCACGAGAGTATACACCGAATAAGGTTCCCTTAGAGTTTCAGGACTCAAACTAAATTTAACAGCCAGTAAGGGAGTCACAAAAGATAGATTTGCACTTGGATCAAGTAAAGTATAAGCATCAAAATCAAAGACTTTTAACATACCCGTTATGATGTTCGTATCTTCCTCCACCTCCTAGAGAGTGTGAAGAGCATAGAACCTATTGTTCCTAGAAGCACCACCAACCGGAGCCCTCGGTTGCCCTTGATCACCGGGAGCCGCTTGATCCTTCTTCACATTCATTGCACAATTAGAGGTCTTGTGGTCCAAACTACCACACCCATAGAAAGAACCCATAACTCTCCTACATTTACCCATGTGATTACCACCACATTGTCCACAACGGGGAAATCAGGAACTACCACCAACTTGTGCCTTAAGATGAGGCACCCTTGGATTAGCAACTCTCACATTTGAACCTTGGCCTTGATGAAATCGGCCAAACCCACCACCAATCTTGGAATTGGAGAACCCACCATCAAGTTGGGTCCTCTTAGCTTCACTCACTCTCTTTTCGTTAAGCTTTTGGCCCTCAATTTTCTCGGCATAAGTCATAAGTCTTGCGATGTCCACATCTAAAATAAGCATAGCCGTATGATATTCCTTCACCACTAAATTCGAGAAACCCAAAATGAACTTGTGCAGTCTTGCCTGGGGTCCGATATAAGCATGGGAGAATATTTAGAGAGATTAGTAAATTTGAGAGAATAATCCCTCACAGTCATACCACCCTGTCAGAGGATAAACTCGATCATTTGGGCCTCTATTAGCTCAAGAGAGAAGAAACCATCAAGGAACGCCATTTTGAACTCTTCCCACCCAACCTTGACATCAACCATCCTCCAAACTAGCCACTGATTATACCACACCTGTGCTACATCTTTCAACTGATATGCATCTAACTCAGCCTTCTCCTCAGAATTCACACCCATAATGGTCAACACTTTAGTGAGTTCATCAATGAACTCTTAAGCTTCCTCGTCCACTTTTGAGCCAAAGAACTCCGGATGGTTCATTCAGGTGAAATCCCTCACCCTAGAGGTCGGAGTACCAACAGTTGTGGGATTAAATGGTCGGGCTTTGTTAGCCACTGCTTGGGCCAATATAGACACCACATTCCTAAATTCATCATGAGATACTTGCTCTTCTACCGGTGCCCGAGGGGCTTGTTCCTTAAACTCTAGAGCTTGGTGGGGGAAGGGAGCTCTTCGGGAGGGATGTTATGAAAGAGCGACAAGAATATCAAGAGTTTAGGGAATTGATCATAACATCTCATAGCATAACATATGGAGATAACGAAATGAGATAAATTCCTAAACGTCATTGTAGCCTCCCATTCATAAGCATGGCGTGCATCACACCCATGCACAAGACTCTAATCGACGTGGCATGTTAGACTCTGAGGATCATTTACAAACCTAGGGCTCTGATACCATCTTTGTCACGACCCAAAAATGGGGCCTAGATGTGATATGGCGAAGGAGAACCCAAAAGTCCTCGATTAAGCCATCATTACTCACATCATCAGTTCAGATGCACAAAAACAGTAAACACATAGCACATATTTCTAAGGAAAACAAGACTTTGGACTCAAGTCATGGGGATGTTGCCCGGAATGGGCATACTAAAAGAAAAAAAAACTTTTAACGACCATTTTGTAACGAAGGAAAATGAATCCGGTCGTTATAAATACACTTATAGTGACCAATTTGTTTTAGTCGTTATAAATACACTTATAGTGACCAAATGTTTTTCCGGTCGTTATAAATGTACTTATAGTGATCTAATTTTTTTCCGGTCGTTATAAATAAACTTATAGTGACAAAAAAAATTTCCGGTCGTTATAAATACACTTATAGTGACCAAATTTTTTCCGGTCGTTATAATTATACTTATAGTGACCAAATATTTTTTCGGTCGTTATAAATAAACTTATAGTGACAATATTTTTTCGGTCATTATAAATAAACTTATAGTGACCAAATGTTTTCCCAGTCATTATAAATACACTTATAGTGACCAAATATTTTTCTGGTTGTTATAAATACACTTATAATGACCAATTTTTTCGATCATTAAAGACAAATTTTAATCCAATATTAACGAGAGGATAAATTTGATCTTTAAAAAGTATAGCATCCCACCGTTAAAACATATTAGTTAGTGTAAAAATATGTTTAATTATTCTGAGTACAAAGATATCAGACCAAATCATGTTATAATTATAACAAGTGACGTTTTGTTAATCATTTCATCATTGTGATAAGAATCCTCCATCTTTTATAATTTTTCTTATTTCATAAACAAATTTAATAAAAAGAAAAAAATATTAATGTATAATTTTCTAATAACTCTATCCATCATTCTTATTATAGTCAATTCTATAAAATTTTGAAATATTATAAAAGCATTTAGTTACAATTTTTTTTTACTTAAATATTTTCTTGATATAGTTTCTATATATGTTTTTATTGTGAGAGGCAATTTATTCATCTTTACTTGATCTTTTTATAGATGCAAGATGAAGTAGGTCAAAAAATGTAATGAAACAAAAAATTAAAAATAGAAGTAATAATATTAAATATATAATTATGAGTTTATGAGATTAATTTAAGGTAGAAAAGTTAAATAAATTTTGTAGTAAGTAATTTTTCCAAGAGGATAGATATTTTTCCACTTGCAAATTACCTCGATATATAGACTTAAGAATCAGTATTCACTAATAATGTTTCTTCTAATAAAAAAATATATTGTGTCGACTTTTAGTTTCATTATTAGTTTTAAAAGTAACAGGTGTATACAAAGAAAAATTAATTGTTTGAGTTAGAAAAGTATAAAGTGAAATTTTACATGTGGAGAGCGCTACGTGGGAAGCGGATTCGGACATGATGAAGCGATGCCCTTATCTTTTCCAATCTACTCTATCCTAAGGTAGTAGGGTCTATCATTTCTAATAGTCCTAATTCTTTAATTATTGAGTTTCATGACATTGCATGCATACATGAGCACAAAAATGATTTGAATGATGCTTTTACATGATTTTTAATGGTTTTTCGAAATGATGCATGGTCCATTATAAGTTGTGTTGATAATGTTTCTTGCTTGATTAAATTCTTCAAGCCATGATCTAGCTTATTCGTGGATGAATGTTCCCAAGGGGGAGATGTTATAATGACCCAAAAAATTTTGAACTTATTAGTGGTTGATCAAGGTCTATTATGAACCTATTTTGGTTGGCTAGTGACCATCATGGGTCATACTTATATGGCCATGTTAAAAGGAATCGTGTTGGTTGGGTTTTTGCACGAGGTCGTGTGGCGGGGATGACTTTGATTGGCCATATCTCTTGGTACAAGATGCAAATTGTGTACTGCAACCTATAAAAATAAAGCTCTTTGAGTTATCTTCGCAACATAATTTGTCTCACTCGATTCAGAGTTCAGATATGGAGGTTATGGCAGTTACGGTGAGACTTCCTGTGCACGAAAGCATTCTGGAAAGGAAGGGACAAAGTTGGCTAAGGCAAGGCATCACAGAAGGACCATGGACCGTGTGGGGGTTCACAGCCCGTGAACCCATTCGTGGGGTGATCCAGAGGGTGGTCTAGATGTTGGACCAAGGCCCCAAGCCAAGTGAGGCTCCACGGACCACTTCACGGTCCATGTGATACCTCACGGCTCGTATGGGCATCCGTGAGGTTGTCCAGAGTGTCTCCAAGATTTCAATAAAAATCATGAACCAAGTACGACTTCACGATCCAGTTCACGGTCTGTGAGCCTCTACACGGACAGTGAAATTGTCCCCGTCAACGACTGTTTCAGTTTTTCTTCTCATTTCATTAATGGCTTAATCATAATTTTGATTAGTCCTAGGGTTGTTTTAGTCATTTTAAACCCTCCTAAAATCCCTTAATTGAACCCTAATCACTCCAAATTCATTCAATCTCTTGAATCCGTTCAAACTTTTCTCTCAATTTTCTCTCTACCTCCATTGAAGGAAAGCTTGGGAATCGGGGGAAATTCAATTCTTCTTCAGAATCTTCTTATTTCTCGTGGTAAATTCAAGGTATGAGGGCTTGATTCATGGTTTGTCTTTCAACAATGAAGACCCAAAAACCTTTCTTTAATTTGATGAATTTTGATTTCTCTTGAAAATGGGGCTTTTAAGATTATGAATGATTTACTTAAATTGAAGTGTGGGTTGTGTTAAATTATAAATTTCAAACCTAATTGAGCCCCTAACTGATTAATTCCATTGATTTCATGTTGTTTGAAAAACGCCTGTCCCCTATGTTCTTCAATTCAAGTATAAGTATTAAGAATCATGCTTTTAATTGATGATTTCATTATGCTTTGGTTATGAACTTATTGTATTGATGATTTAAACGTTGATATCCAATACCCATGCTATTCTTGATCATCCATGAATTGAATTCATGAGCTTGAAAGGCTTGATTTGATGAAATTCTTGATAAGGGCTTGACCCTCTTGATATGGTATGACTTTATTTTGGTAAGACATACGAGTTGACTAGAATGTGATCACATAAAGTCTATGTTATTGAAACGACCCAAAAAGTTCCTAAAAATGTGTTTCGGAAGTTACCGGAAACTTGTTTTAGCTATATCTAAAAAT
>JBCEWC010010739.1:0-17366 GCA_038996855.1 Solanum aculeatissimum
TTACTGTGAGTAACATTTTAGGTGTAAAACGTATTTCAGAGTAACGTATTATAAAACGTTACTGTGAAATATGTATTACACTAAAAACCTTACTCACAGTAACGTTTCTTAAGTTAACACCGTTAAATAAAGTGTAACCTAAAACGTTACTATGTAATACGTTTATATTAATTTTGTAAAATTTTTAAAAAAGAAATTATTTTGGTAAATTGATTTAAATAATGACTTATTTTGGTCAAATATTTCAATTACAATCCAGCATGACAATATATCAATGTTATCCATAGTCTTTTACGATCACAGAAAATGCATAACTCAAATTAGTTTAGCAGGTCACTGAACGGAGCAACTTTCAATATACTAGCAAGGAAAAAATCAACTAGTACTACCCTCGTCTCCCATTCAAATGATGTATGTTCGTACAACACATATAACAATTTTAATACATTCTATCCCAAAAATATAAGTTGGTATTTACATATTTTAACATATCCCTTTGTAAAATATTCCAGCTATAAATCATAAGTATGCAATTATCAACGATATCATAATTATCTCTAGTATATATACATATATGCATTTTGCTACATGAACTATTCATCAATTATATTCACTCGTTTTTCTACCGTAGCATATTTATCAATAATTGAACAATCAATAACCATAACTACAATCAAAATCTACGCGATTCTAAAACACAAAAAATTTCAATCATTAAAATCATATCTATTAGCATGTGATGATTTTGATAAATGAATTTGTAGGATTGCTCAAAAAGGAAAGGAGACTAACTGCAAGGCCATAAATCTAAAAAGGAAGGAAGATCCTGTAAATCAAGAAAGGCAGAGGATAATGGTAGCAGTAGTTGTAAAGGAAGGTAAACAAGAAGTCAATATGAGATTTCTCCAGAATCAAGGAAGAAAAATAAGTCAGCGGACTATATAAATTTATACAGTCAACTTTGGAAGAATCCCCAATCAAGGGACCCTACAAATCCTAGAGTGAAAAAACTCCCTTGGGTCTAGAAGAGCTCTAACAACTATCTCCTTGAAACAGTTATATAGTCTCTCTCTCTTAAGAAAAATTTAGAACACTTGCTTAAGAACTAGCATTTGATATTATCCTTCTACTTATTACAAAACATTGTTCTCCTTGACAGAACGGTCATATAAAGGAGATGAAGAAAATAATTTACACTATTTGTACAAGCAGAGGGCTTGTTTAAGTCTGATCGGCGAATTAGACAGGTCTGAAAGAAGTTCAAAGTATGTAAATATCAATTCCTTCTTGAAGCTCTAATTAAAATCTTTGTAACCTAAGGGGACTAGAGTAGGCACCACATTGGTGATCCAAATCAGTATAAAAAAAATTTAGCCTCTTTTATAGTTCCTATCTTTTTTATTATTATTTCTATCCGTAAACTAACTTGTAGGGTTGTTGACTATCCTATTGGAGTAGTCGACTAAGAGAATTTTAATTCATCCCTCCCCTCTTGTTGATCAATTGGTATCAAAGCATGTCTCACCTAAGAAGTGTGTAATTACATGTGAGCAAAGATCAGATGGCTAACTATCAAATTCTTGGTTCTATTCTTCAAGATGGTCACTCATTAAATCGTCCTCCTTACTTCAATGGTCAACATTACTCTTACTAGAAAAAAAAAAGATTTAGAATCTTTGTATAGTGTATTAACTTTCAAGCATTGGTGGTAATCAAGAAAGGACGCAAGCCTAGTTGGCATTACCTGAAAAAGCTACTGTTGAAAAGTCGATTAACTTGGAATCCTTCGAAATCACCAAGGAACAATAGGAAGTAATACAAACTAATGCTAGAGCTATCAATCTACTTTATTGTGTAGTCTGCAGAGCTGAACCTGATAAAATCTCAACAAGTGAAATGACTAAGGAAATGTGAGACAAGCTTGAAGTCACTTATGAAGGAACAAGTAAAGTGAAAGAGGTTTGACTAAGAGCCTTGGTGAATGAGTATAAGATGTTCAAGATGGTGGATGATGAAAACGTTGAGACTATGTTCACCAGATTCAGCAAAATCATAAGAGAACTAAAATCTCTTAGGATGTTTTATTCGAATTTACTGCAGGCCAAAAAACCTATCCAAAGTCTCCCAAAAGCCTGGGAAACCAAGGCAGCAATCTTGGAAGACAAAGATCTGCATAACATAACTTATGAAGAACTCCGTAAAAATCTTATGGCTTATAAGCAAAATCACATTAACAGATACAATTAAAAAAAGAAAAAAAATTATTGCATTCAACGTAGAGATCCCGAAAGAAAAAGAAGAATTGCATGAGTCAAAAAGTAAAGGCATGGCTCTCATAACTTTTGGAGTCAGGTAGATGCTCAGACAGAGGAGACAACATCCATAATATGACTCTAGAAACAATGAAAGAAATGATGACAGATGTTATTGCTGTGAAAAACCTAGACATATACATAAAAAATATCTAGAATTGAAGAAAAGAAACCATCAAAGACTTAAAAACTCAAAGTCCCTCGGTGCTTGGAGTGATAAAGAAGTATCAGAAGAAGAACCCCCTGAGACCGCCAACATCTGCTTCATTGCAATTGGAGAAACTAGTGAGGTAAGAACTCCTATTTTTCCAAATTGTTTAGATCTTTAGAACTCTATAGATACGGTATGATGAATTACAAAAAGTCATTGATAAATATAATAAACTATCTAGAGAAAAGAAGAACTACAAAATTCTCCTAGAAACAATTTAGATAGACGTTGACTTACTTTAAGAAGAGCTTGATGATGTTAAGATGCAACTAAACAGCATCAGAAAATCACTAAGACACAGCTCAGTTCGATCAAAAATTTTCTTTTGAACTCTCTCACCAAGATTTTCAGAGTCAATTGAAGAAAATATTTTTAAAACAATGTGTTTTTTGTGTGGTAAAATTGATCAAAAATTTTTTAATAGAAAAATGCTTAAATTTGGAAAATGATCTAGACACCAAAAGTCTTCAACATTAACCATCAAGGATCCAAGACTGATTGGCTACTTAAAAAAATCAAAATTATTGTGTTGTAGGTACCCACAAGACAGTCCTACAAAAAGAGAATATGGCTATTGATAGTGGATGTTTTAGGCATTGTGATTAGAAAGAAAGAGAACTTCAAAAGTATAACAAAATTTGATGGAGATTTTATAAGATTTGGTAACAATGCAAAAGGAGAAGTTACTAGTGTTGGAACTATAACCATCAACCTCTCATGCGATCTCATAGAAGTGTACCAGTGGATGGATTGAAGCACGACCCTAAATATCAGTCAACTATGCGATGCAAACTTTGATGTACACTTAAATTCTATCAAATGTACCATTTGTAATATGTCAAAGAACATCACTATCATCGGGAACACATGTTGACAATATCTACATACTTAACGACATAGATTTATCAACACTTACATATCTTACTGCGATGTCAAGTGACCCATGGGTATGGAACAGGAAGTTTGGCCAAGCAAGCATGCATGCATTAGAAAACTAGACTTGGTTATTGGATTTCCAAAGCTAAAATTTGAGAAGGACCACCACTATGATTCTTGTTAATTCAACAAACAAACTCGATCATCTTTCGAGGCTCGTGAAATGGCAAAAACTTCATAGCCTCTACAACTGTTGCACAGGGACCTTTCCAATATCACAAAGATTTCTAGTGTCGGTGATTAAAGATATTACTTTGTTATTATTGATGATTATTCTCATTTTACTTGGGTTATTTTTTTATATCACAAGCATGAAGCTTTTACAAATTTTGAAGTATTTTATAAAAAGATTAAAAAAGAAGCATGTTATTTTGTTTTACTATTCATAATGATCATGAAGAAGCATTTGAAAACAAGCTTTTTGAAGAATTTTGCAATTTAAATGGAGTAACTCAAAACTTCTCATTACCTTGGTCTCTCCAGCAAACTAGAGTAGTGAAAGAAAGAATTGATCCCTTTAAAACAATACAACAACCATGTTGCTTGATTAAAGTCTTCTAGATCATTTCTGTGTAGAAATAGTAAGTAAAACATGCCCCAACCTAAACAGTTGTATGATTACACCAATTCTAAAAAAGACTCCCTATGAATTGTGGAAGGGTAAGAAGCCTAACATTGACTACTTTCACCTCCTTCGGATGCATGTACTATGTTCACAACAATGGTAAGAATAATTTGGGTAAGTGTAACATCCCCAAATTTATCATACCTAGTCTGAGTAGAGACCCAAAAAAAATTAATAAAAATGACTGAGATAAGTCACCAGAGAAAACCACGAAGGCCACATACATTCCGTAGAGTAATCTACGACCCGTATATGAGGCCTCATAGGTCACCCCTATGACATGGAGAAATTTTTTCAAGTCTGAGGCCCATGTATGAGATAGTCTATGGACCGCATCAGATTTCACAGCCCATAGATTAAGGTCGTAGTCTGATGATTCAAAAATCAACCTTTCTGGAAAATTGACTTACGAGTTAAAAGATAACTTGTAAATTCAGTTATGGCCCGTAAGTAAGGTTTCGCAGGTTGAACTCCCCAAACTCGAGTTTTTTGAACCTTGAAACCACAAGTTATCAAATGGTCGTTACTCAGTCTACGACCCTTAGAGACTGTTTCATAAGTCCTTAGTCCAAATTCCAGTAACTCAATTTTTGGACCCTTCCATCTACGAAGGGCCACTTACGACCTGTAAGTGGAGCTACGTCCCATAGACGGGTGATATGCTGAAAAAATAAAATACTTTTGATGCTTGAAACTTAGTATTTTGCATGTTTTCAAAGTGATTTTTGTGGGTTTGATGTGTTTTTATATTTATTTTGCAGGTTTACAGAGTTGGCATGATTTTGGGTTAAAGCCTGTAGAATTGCAGCTTTTTGGTAAAGTATGAGACACTCTACGGGACATGGATACTTCCACGAGTTGTAGAGTGGTTTCGTGGCCAAGATCCAATGAAGGGCCTATGAGCAGAAGTTATATCCACGAGTGATCAGACGAGCCATGGAAATTTATATGGGTCATGGATTAGTCTCGTGCCTTGAAGATCAAAATTGATAAAGTCTTAGAAAAGGGCTCAAATAAAACCCTCCACGAGTCGTAAGTCTAAACACGACCCATAGGAAGGTCCCGTAGAAGTTATGGCCAGTTTTGAAGGAGAAGTTTATGAAGCCCCGGTACGGGCTATAGAAATTATTACGGCCTGCAACCCTGATCATATTGCCTGCCAATTTAGTTTTTCTATTGCATTTTGATTTTGATTTCTGGTTATTATAAATAGGTTTTTAGTTTTTTTAATAGAGGGGACATACCAAATAGAGAAAAACAGTAGAGAAACATTTGGAGAACTCATAGTTTGTGATTTTTACATTGATTTTATGCATTTCAATTTCTTAAAGATTGGGATTTCTTGTTCTTTAACTTCATCATTGTAAGTAATTAATTATGTTATACTGAACATGATTTCTTCATCTACAATGATCATGCATAGCTAAATCCATATCTTGGGTTATGGGAACCATGATGAACTAACAAGGTAAAATCCAGATAATTCATAATCATTGGAAAGTGTGCATGAATGTATTAATTGTTTCCTTTGCTATGAATATTATTTAATGGATGGCCAACGTTAGAACCTACATTATTCTTATCAACTTGATCAAGGTGGTAAGAAATGAGAAAAGGGAATAATTAACAGGATTCTAAGTTCTTTTCTTATCTAATCAATCGAACTGGATCAAGGGGAGGTTGTACTGGAACGATAGGTAAGGGATAGTAATGTCACACTGCGGGGATAGATCAAATCACGTAGTGAAATTTGCCTCTCACCTGGATCAAAGGGTTTGGTGAACTTAACTTACTGTTCTGCATGCTATACACTAGAAAAGGTTATGATTATCTGGGTATACCAAGTTAGGGAATCATGGGAAACACAATACCCTAGTTATTTCATGTACTTATATCACAACATGCACTTCTGAGTTTAGATTTATTTATAATTGCAATTTTATAACCCTCCTCCTTCGAGAGATAAGTAGGTTAATTCACTCGATTTGCTTGAAATTACTCTGAGTCTACCATATTCCCTATGTGATCAACCCTAATCTCGGTTAGGTTATATAACTTGATAGCGATTGCTTAAACCTTCAAAATAGAGGTATAGCTTAGACGACATCAAGTATTTTGGCGCCGTTATCTGGGAATACAGCTTAGACTAATTTAATTTGAGTAAAATGAGGATTGATCCTTATTTCCCTCATTTTATGTTTTTGTTGTTTTTATTTTGTTTTAGCGTGCAAGTGTAGTGTATGCACAACACTTATAATTGAGGTAATCCTTTGACTCCATTTGACTGTGAGATAAAAAGACATTAAGAAGAATGGCCCAGAACAATGCAAACAACCCTTCTTATAATGCAGTAAATACTGCACTGAATGCTTGTAATGATAATAATCCACCTCCACTTGAGGATGTTAATCCACCACCGCAAGATCTACAAGCCGCAGCTAACATATGGCATCAATATCGACTTGATCCTATGGTGATAGATATTACTGTAGAAATTATGTTATCTCCATTGTCGGATGATACAAAGTTTATTGTGTCGAGTGGGTTGTTTCAAATATTGTAGAATTGCAGGTTATTGGCAGGCCTACCATTAGAGGATCCGCATAACCATCTACACAATGTTGTCTTCGTCTGCAAGAACATTATGGGGAGTCAGAATCTGTCCATGGATGTTGTTGGGCTCTGTGTCTTCCCATTGTCTTTGACAGGTAATGCAACATTATGGTTATCCGAGCTCCCACAGATTTCAATCACTTGCTGGGAAAAACTACAGAAGGCATTTTTGGAAAGGTACTTCTTGAGGTCAAAGAAACTGAAGTTGAAGGACCAAATCAACAACTTTGAGCAATTCTCTAGTGATTCGATTAGTACTACATGGGAGAGGTTCATAAAGTGTTTGAGAAGTGTCCCTAACCACAAGATTGTTAATGAAGTCTAGGTGGAAATCTTTTTTCAAGCCTTGGATGAGAATAGCCAAGCTGTCGCTGACACTATCATGAGAGGCTCATTTTTAGATCATCTATTTCAGGAGGTTGTATAGAGGCTGGAAAGAGTGGTCAAGACAAATCGTGCATGGGGGACGAGAGACAACTCAACCATCAAAAGCTCATTCTTAGTAAGTACTGATTCGACACAAGTAAGGATAAATGAATATGTGATGCAAGAGTTTGCACGGATCAGTACCTATATGGAGTTGTTGATAAAGCATAACAAAGAACGTGTGAATGAAGTAACTCATCAACCTCAACGAGAACCCATGTATGAGGAGCCTTAAAATAAGAAGGACACTTGCTTCTTCACTGATCAGATGGCAGGTTTTTTGACCAATTTCCAAGGACCCATTCAAGACTACTGGTGCCAAGGTCAAGGAAACCAAAGTTAGAACTTTAACAGGGATGGCACCTTAAGAGACAATAACTGAGGAGGCTACTATGATAGGATTAGGGGCCAGGATAGAGATGTTGATTGGGGATGCAGAGATGGTTACAAAAATGATTTGTATGCTCCACCACATAATTGAGATTTTGGTGCTGGTGGTTCTTAAATTGAGGAGATGTTTGACCGACTATTGAAGAAGGTTGATGCTCAAGATGAGACCTTGAGGGGGATTAAATCTGATGTCTCTAGTATTAATCAAAAAATCAAGTCTCATTCGATTGTTATAAAGCAGCTGTAGGCACAGTTTAGTCAGATGTCGACTCAATTGAATCAGTGCCAGAAAGGTACATTTCCCAGCAACACAATTCAAAACCCAAAGAATAAGGGGCAGTATATGGCAATGACTACTCGTGTTGGAAAACAAACCATTGACCCTCCAATGCCAGTTGATGATGATGTTGTTCATGAGGGGATAGTTGAGACCAAAGATGAAGAGACCAGAGACATTTGTGCCAAGGATGGAGAAAGTGTTGCAATGTCAATACCATAAAAGTTGAAACCCATTCCTAGACCTCCTCGTCCATTCCCTCAGAGACTCAAAAATAAGGAGCAGGAAGGTAAGTTTTAGCACTTCATCTCCATGCTGAAGTAACTCTCCATCAATATTCCCCTCATTGAAGCATTGAAGAAGATATTTGGGTATGCAAATTTCATAAAGGACTTGGTTACCAATAAGAGAACTGTGAGTTAAGAGCTCTCTCAAGATCTTCAACATTATAGTGGGATATCCACAAGGTCCTTAGTGCAGAAGCGAGAAGATCCCAAAGCATTCACCATCCCCTACATAATTGGAGATGTTGAGTTTTCAAGGGCATTGTATGATTTAGGTTCCAGCATAAATTTAATGTCACTTGCGATATTTAGGAAGTTAGGATTGGGAGCCCCTACTTCTATAAATATGCGGTTGTTAATGGCCGACAGAATGGTAAAGAAGTCTGTGGGGATATTATATGACGTCTTTGTCAAAGTTGAGAAATTTATATTCCCCACAGACATTGTGATCCTTGATTGTGAAGTCGACTTCGAAGTCCCAATCACCTTGAGAAGCCCATTCCTAGCCACTGGGCGAGTACTAATGGATATAGAATCAGGCCAACTCAAGTTTTGATTGAATGATAATGAAGTCATCTTTAACATTTGTCAGTCGATGAAGAGTCCCGATGAATTGAAGATGGAAGTTTGGGCCATTGATGAAGTTTGAGTAATCAAGTGGTCCAAGTCGTGTCGCAATAATAAATCAGGCGCTACTTGGGAGGCAACCCATGATATGTGATGTAATAGTAGTAGTTCTATTTTATTTATAGCTTTTTGGAGCTATATGTAGTTTAGTCTAGCATTTTGGTTGTAAGTTTTAGATTTTGGACTGGTGGCGTCTAGGTTAACAGTGTGCTTTATGAAGGTTATGTAGGAACAAGGCCAAGTCAGTCATTTTTAGCTGAAGAAGCATTAGAAAGTGCTTCTACGACTGGTTCTACAAGTTGTGGTTAACACTACGACCCATACACTGACTCATAGAACACTTCTAGTGAGAAAAACATTGTGCACTCCAATCCATGAGCCAACTTTGCGGCCCATAGGTAAAACTACAGGTCGTAAATGGGGCTCGTGGACCCTTGGTAAGAGTTCTAAATTTTCTAACTGTTGGGAACTTCTACGACCCAATCTATAAGTTTTATGGCCCGTAATCAGGGTTTTGCACGGCCTGGGCCAATACTCACTCGACCCGGTCAAGGTATAAAAAGAGAGGTAAATAAAATTATCCCTTAATTCTTGCCTAATTTGCCAAACATACCAAACCCTTCCCTTACCCAGAAATTTTCGGCCACCGCTTCGGCTACTACCATAAATTCTAGCCAACTTTCCAAATAAATTTTGGCGACCTAGGGTTTCACTTTTCCAATTTCCTCCAATTTTTCTTGACTTCTAGACCAAATTCTGGTAAGTTTTCAACTTTGATTTTTAAATTTAACCCAAAAATTATTTAATTAGTTTAGAATATTGTTGGGAATGATAACTCGAGATTTATGTGATCAAAATAAGTGGACCTATGTATGTGAATTCATGTTTGGTTAAAATTGATTGTATGGTCGCCAATGAATGCCGAAAAGTATTTTCAAAATCATCTAGGTCATGTTTGTATGCTTCGTTTGACATCGCATAGTAACATGTCATCGAGACCATAATTAAATTACTTACTTGAAATGGCACATGATTGTGTGCATATGAATTTGTAAATAGGTGGTTGAAATGTATTTACATGTGTAATTTCATGGTTATCGGGGTAGTTTTAAATAGTCAAGCATGTGGGGTGTGGGGTAGTGTGTTCGAAATATGTGATTGCATGAATTGGTGTCTTCAATGTTGCGTAAAAATATGTTGCCATGTTGATGAAATCGATATAAAACCCATTTGATGGGCATGAAAAAACTAAGCTACTTCAGTCTTCACACTACGAGGGTCTTCTATGGCCCATGGAATTATCCACGACCCGTAGTTATCCGTCATAGGAAAAACTAGTAACTTGAGGGTTTTTAAGATTCCATCAGACAAAACCTTTTATGAGTTGTGGTTTAGTCTACAGCCCGTAGACAAGCTCCGTAGTGTGATGCCTATAATGTGTTAAGTCTAGAACCCTATCTACGACTCAGTCTACGACTCGTAATTTGTTCTACAAGCCATACCTAGTCTCATAGGCACAATTCTAGTACCTTGGGTTATTGTACCCTGCTACATACGAAGGTCTTCTATGGCTCATAGTCTTTACCGATGGCTCATAGACGTGCCTTCATAGGTTCCACTACCATTTATTTTTTTGTAACATTTTTCATTCTTTTCCTGTACTAGTGTACTCATGGGTTTGCGTAATGTGTGATTTCAAGTACTATGGCTCCAAAACCCAGATGTGACGAGATACAGGCCATGCGGGACTGACTGCGAGATGAACCGACTGAGTCTGAGTCTAATGACTCAATAGAGAAGATTGGAATCCGTCTAGATGAAGGCTCAATCCATGACTAACTCGAGAAGCACTAGACACACAACGCTGGCCTGCATATTGGTCATAGTTGCTCAGCTTCCCTAGTTTGATGAGGGAGGTGATAGAAAGAGCAACTCCATCCAGATGACCTCCACCGGAGAGGGGTCTGGTTCCAGAGCAGAAGATAGAGATAACTCTAGTCTAGGAGAGGAGTCAGAGTCTGATGTTGTAGAGTCCACGTCGGCAACACCATCATACCCAGATGCTTTGACTAATAGATAATGTGGGGGATGCAGAGGGTGTACCAAGAGGATTTACAGCACGATAAACTGGGTCGATACGTCTGCACTATTTTTTTAGGAACCTTGGCTTATTATTACTGGGCTTGATAGTGTCCGAGGGCTCCGACATACCATGGCCCAGTACAGCTTGGAGTGCTTGATAGCCTCATCGAGGAAATACTCCTCGGTGATGGTTAGTAAGTTCTATGCATCATACACTGACACCATTGCTCACTCGACCCTGAAAGGGAAGGGATACCTAAAGCAACTACAACTTACATAGATGATGGTGAGGGGAGTCTCTATTGATATATCTGAGGCCACCATCTGTTGGGTACTATTTGGTCCCCAATACAAGGCTCTTGTATCCACTACAGAGTTTGACTATATACTGAGCAAGACTTGGGACCAGATCTTGATGAAAGATGCAGCTCGTAGGGGCTCTTTGACGAGATGGATCATCGATCATATTGCAGAGTAGGGCCATGACCCTGAGTAGGTTTCTACATTAACGACATCCATAGTGAAGGCATCACTCAGCTTCATTGGAAAATTTGAGTGGGTTTTAGTTAGATCACGGATCCAACTGACACATGCTTATAATACACTCACACTTGATCACGCAATATTGGTTACCAGTATCTTGTATAGATATGGCATTGACTGGGCTAGATTGATAATAGAGCAGATTCACCAGGTGGCCCTGAAGAGATCCACCTCTATCACATTTCCTTGCCTGATCTACAGATTATGTTTAGCAGTGAAGGTGGGTAGTGTACATTAGGTGGACACTCTGATCGAGGTTCAGAGGAAACTGGATGTCATCCTAATCAAGGTTGATGAGAACCCGGTGGCACTCTGATGAGCACCACAGGCTCCAGTACATATCAAAGAGATGTTTGCTGCTCCACCACCGTCTAAGCCTCTTTCTTCTTCCACCACTGCTGCTCGTACCACGGAGGGGACCTCACAGACTGAGGTTGATAGAGGAGGGTCCCACTACAACTACCACTTCTGTACCAGAGGTCATGCCTACATATACCTCACCTGCTGGCATGGTTTACGTGTCGATAGCGGTTATTCAGGACATGACGCAAAGATTGGTCAGGACAGAGACCCAGCTGGCCCAGTTACTATAGCAGATTAGGCCTTGGGTTCGCAGGCCATTTTAAAGGCTAAAGAGCGTATGAGGATGCACTGTGCGACCACCATCAAGGAGAGGTTAAGACTAGTACATGGCCGCATAGACGCATTTAAGTGAAGAATATATCAGAGCTTTACTTCAACACAACATCCTGATCTAACTGCGATGTAAATGGAGATTCAGTAACTCTAGGCTGAGATGAGAGTAGCACCACCACCACCAGTGGTATTCTTGACACTCGATACTACTATCGAGGCATTCATTAATCTTTTTACAACTGAAAAGATACCACTCCGCACCTCTAGGAAGAGGCCTGATTCTGAGATTAATAATCCAGATGTCATGAGATGGGAGGTAGAGTTGATAAAGATTCAGCATTTTGACACTACTAGGTGGGGCTCTATTGAAGATGAGAAATCCCGATAGTCTCGTAAGCTTAAGAGGATAAGAGGTGTTGGACCCTCGGGACATGCTCTCATAGTTGAGGAGAGCACCAAGCAAGTTGAGGATCATCATACATAGCCAGAGACAAGTGTTTAGGTGCCGGGGTATATATTTTGACCCCTATGCTTTGATTCTATTATATTTAGTGCATTAAGAACAATCCAAATCTTTTTTGATGGGGTGTGGATAGTTATAGGCCTCAATAAAGTCTGAGTAGCCAAGACCTTTAACTATCCCATTGTTTGAGTCCGAGGGGTTTTCTTGCCTGTATTCTTCCCCAAGGACAGTTATTTTCTATTAAACCAATATGTTTAGGGTGTATAAGTAGTATTTGAAGCATGTAGTACCAAAGTCTATGGCATATGTTAAATTTTGTTGAAAAATGATATCCATCAAATTTTTGGTTAGGTAGTTTTGGTAACAACCATGTGTAATCAGTGTTTGAAATTACTTGTTCTGATAAGTGGGGTCTAATTATGATGAGAAACATGATCCGAGAGTCTGCCTCGATAATGTAATCAGTGTCATGTGTGTATGATCCTATTTGCATGATTCTTATATTGTGATTCAATTTAGAACTTTACCTATTACTCTGACTTAGACTGAAGGTTAGTTGGTTAGAAAAAGATCTTAGGCCATTGTTCATATTAGTCCACTTAGCCTAAATAACCAACCAAATGCATTTTACATCCCTTGATTCAAATGTTTGAGCTTAAAGTGTACCCTTTTCTTTGTAAACACCTAAGTAACCTTGCCTTTTTGAATGTGAAATCTTGAAATTGGCCCTGGTCCTTCCTTGAGCATTATGCACCGTAACTTAGGCTAAAAGCCTAACTTGAGGGTGGCTACCAAAAGTGGCCCTGGTTCATAGTTTGGATATTGTGCATCTCAACTCAGGCCAAAAGCCTAAGTTAAAGGTGGCTGGTTATCATGACCCGGATAAGGGACCTAGATGTGACGTGGTGAAGGAGAACCCGAAGGCCCTCGATCAAGCCATCATTACACACATCATCGGTTCGGAAGCGAGGAAGCTAAACACATAACACATAAGCTCAAAGGGATTTGGGACTTGGGACTCAAGCTATGGGGATGATATCGGGAATGGGACAAGCATGTATTCACACACCACATAGCAATTATCTCTAAGGGAACGGGTATGGGGAATTAAACTATGGGGGCACACCGGGCTTATGGGACTTCCCACAAAAGGATATAGTCATTCACGTTTCCCAACATTCATATCATAAGCATAATAAGTGACAATTCTCATAATGAAGGCTAAATGAGCATAGTATTTCATAACCATAATGTTCAACATACAAGTCAACGTACAAGATTCTAGAATGGTCCAACAAGCCTCTACATGAATGAGCGGAGCCTCGACAAGTTTGAGGCTAACCCTCAAAACATAAGTAAACAAATGACATATCATGAAATAGGTAGATAGATGGTGGCTATTGCCCTTGAACAAAAGGGCTCACCACTAGAAAAGTCTTCAATCAAGAATCAAGCATCGTTCGGTAAAATGTAGATATCATCTCCGGTCCCTACATGGTTAGAACATGTAGACAAGGAATATGGGTTAGCACAATTAAGCAATAAGTATGTGGGCATACAATGCATATGACAATGTAGTATGACCAAGTAACATGACAAGGGAACAAGTGATACGAAAGGAATGCTCATAGACAAAGAGTAATAGAACAAGATGCTATGCCATGATGCATGAGATGCAATTCTATGATCAATATATATATAGCAGGGATGTAACCGCAATCGACAACATGGAAGACCCGAGCGAGCCACTGCCCAGATCTAGACTACTTTCCAAGTAGTACCCTAGTTACCCTTGAAACAAGGGGAAACATAACATGTCAATCCCTATCTGGGGAGATAACCCATGGTGGCACATGGTTTGACAGAAAGGAGTATGGACCCTGTGGCGATAGTCCACCCTAACTCCAATCCCTAGGTACTAAGTCTCATCCCACGAGAATACGTATATATACATGCAACATTAAATCGGGAGACTTACATTCTTTTCAAATCATGCATCATTAGTCAAACCAAGACCATTGTACAAGAATCATGTTCATGCTTAGGTCAAAGGCCATCAAGAGTTTCCAAAACATTTCATGATCATTCCATGTCAATGCAACAAGAGTAGCCCATCTACATAGCTTATCATATCAAGAATTCAAACATGTCAATATGGTGCAAGCACCCAATATGCTCAAAGATCCATGGCAAGGGACTACGTGATCGCAAGTCTTAACATATCATGTTGATACAAGAGTTTCATCAAGAATTTCATCATAACAATATCCATGCATATGCCATGAATGAGGAACAAGAACATGGGTAATGGAATTCAAAATTTCACAATTTGAAAGGTAATTTATCATAAATCATGTGAAAATCCATAAATAAAGCTTAATGCAATTTACCCATGTATAATTAAATCATAAAGGGACATGCAATTTGATTCTTCAAAAGTTTCCATGAACATTCATAAAATTCAAGCTTAAAACATGTTTAATTCTCCTAAAAACTACAGCACATAGTTCCCAACACTAAACTATATCAATAATTGAAGAACCCATAACTTGAAGAAGCTTAAAATCATAATTTAAAGGTTAGGGTTCTTGGGTCTTCTAGGATAGAAGAGAATTCTTGAATTAAATCCCATATATCTTAAAATAACAAAAGGAATTGAAGATTCAAGTGAGCAAGATCGTCTTCCCCAAATTTCTTCAAGCTTCAACAATGGAGGTCAAGAGCAATTTAGGATTCTTCAAAGTGTGGAGAGGAGGGTTAGAATGGGTGAATAAGGGTTTGGGTTAGGTTAAGGGGGTTTAGGGGACTTTAGCAAGCCTAAAAGGGCCCTAGGGATTAATTAAATCACGAAAATACCATTAATGAAATGGATATTTAACAGCCACACAGGGTCACACGGTGGAGCTATAGTGGTCATCTATTGGCTCACTGTCCGTGTACCCAACCGTCCAATATGCCTTAGGTTTTTCTTCGACTCAAACTTTCGGGGGACTTTCTGGAGCACATCACGGAGGGCCTTCACGGACCATATGGCTTCACATGGACCGTGTACTGGTCCGTGGAGCCATACTCGGTCCATAAATCAACCCCACAACACAGACAACACACTACCCCACTCAACGGTCCAGCAAATGATCCGTTTGAGCTCTCACGGACCGTGGGGTGGTCCGTGAGACTTACCTTGGGTTATGGGGTGGGTCCTGGACACCCCTAGCTCACTGGACCATGGCACGTACCCCTACACAGACCGTGGACCCTCACACGTTCCGTGGTTCTTGTCTTGGGCTATTTTCAGGATCTATTTCCAATGTCTTTCAAATTTCAGGTAGTCTCACTATTTTGGCCATAACTTCCTCATACGAACTCCGAATCGAGTGAAACCAACTGTGTTATGAAGCTAACTCAAAGATCTTCAATTTGATTTGTAGCACCCCACACAGTTCAACCCACATCAAAAGTTATGCTATATCAAATTTCACTATCCAAACGGCCCCTGTAGGCCACCAAATGATCCATTTTGCGTTCGGCCACTTAAACTCAACCCGTGGTTACCAAAACTCAACCATGAACAGTATAACATCATACAAGACCAACCATAAGGATATTTTGAAAATATTTGGGTCGTTACATTATCTCCCCCTTGGGAACATTCGTCCTCGAATGAGCTAAGACTAGGGCTTGAGGATATCAAACGCAAAACAAGAGACATGCTAACCAAAACTCAAGAGATCATGCATCATATCAAAATCTTTCAAAACTCATGTCAAAAAATCATTTAAATCATTTTCGTGCTCATGAATGCATGCAATGTCATGAAACTCAAGAAACAAAGAATTAGGACAAAGAGAGGGTAGAACCTAGTACCTTAGGCTTGAGTAGATTGGAAGAGGTAAGGATATCGCCCCTTCATGTCCAACTCTGCTTCCCACGTTGCACTCTCCACATCTTGATTCATCCAAAGCACCTTAATCAAAACCATCTCCTTATTGCGAAGCCGCTTCACTTGTCTATCCAAAATCTCAACAGTTACTTCTTCATAAGTCATGTTCTCTTAAATTGTCACACCTTCCAAAGGTGAAATGGCCTTGGGGTCACTAACCAACTTCCTCAACATAAATACATGAAAAACCGGATGAATAGAGCTCATATCCAAAGGCAAGTCCAACCGATAAGCTGCATTAGCAATCCGCTCCACGATCTCATAAGGTCCGACGTACCTTGGGCTCAACTTGTCCTTTTTACCAAAACGCATTATACCCTTAATGGGGAACACCTTCACATACACCCAATCACCAACGTGAAATTCAAGGTCCCTCTTTCTCACATCCGAATAAGACTTTTGACGACTTTGGGTCGTCTTTAACCTTTCCCAAATTAACTTCACCTTCTCAATACCTCAACCACCATATCCGGGCCTATCAAGGCCACCTTAGCAATTTCAAATCAACCAACCGGAGACCTAGATCTCCTACCATACAAGGCCTCAAAGGGAACCATACCGATGCTAGCATGAAAACTATTATTGTAGGCAAACTCAATGATAGGTAAGTGATCATCCTAATTTCCTTTAAACTCTAACATACAAGCCCTCAACTTATCCTGCAAGGTTTGAATTGTCCTCTCTGCTTGCCCATCGATTTGGGGATGGAATGTGGTGCTTAACTTGACCTTAGTACCAAGCTCTTTTTGAAAAGACCTCCAAAAGTGAGAAGTAAATTGGGTACCACAATCCAATATGATAGACCTTGGTACACCATGCAACCTAACCAATTCCTGAATATACACCTTAGCATACTCTTCGGCACTATAGATAGTCTTGACCGGTAGGAAGTGAGCCGAATTTGTCATTCTATCAACCATAACTCATATGGAATCAAATTGCCTCCTAGTACGGGGTAACCCAACAACAAAGTCCATATTTATATCTTCCCACTTCCAAGT
>JBCEWC010010740.1:0-17364 GCA_038996855.1 Solanum aculeatissimum
TCTTCTGCTTTTGTTGTTCTGCCTTAAATTTATTTCAGTATAAAATTAAGATTCAGTTTTTTCAGTTTTATAACACATAATATATAGTAAAAGTTATCAAGAATCTATTAATTTTTTTAATTTTAAAATTTATAAATTCAAAATTCTAATCCCGTCTCTAAATTATCAAGTTCATTTGAAGGTGTAGGTCCTAATTTAGTCCTATTGAAACTTAAAATTAAATTCTTGTTTAGCTTTTTTTGTTCATATTTAACTTGACACATCTTTTAAAAATAATAAATAAAATTATAGTTCTACTATATCGTTTCTATTTATTACTATAAATCTACTAAATTTTTGGAAATGATTAGTACGTAAAAAAATTAAATTGAGAGGTTGATATTTATTTGTAATATAGTCGATAAATAAAAGACGAAGACAATAATACAATTAGATTAGCGAGTGATTCGAAATGAGCAATCTACCGACATATTATGGATAATTGATAAATTAAATAGAGACGAATTCAAAATTTAAAATTAATTAAATTTATTGTTAGGGTCCATGTACTTTTGTTGTTTTATTCCATGGAAGTCTCTTTCATAAGCATTATTGGACATTAATGCTGCAGTGAACCCGTGACAAACCGCATATATTTTTTGTGCCTTAAGATCTTAACTTATATTATATAATAAATATATATGGACAAAATAATATATATTCCAACTCAGCTTCACGAGAACCTCTTCTATTCATTATGTGGGTGGGGGTGGGGGGTTGCGATTATGAAATGCTTTATCATCATATATAACATCTTAGGCGAATTTCACGTCAATAAAATGCCAAAGGAATGATTGATGTATAAGGAAGCAAATTATAGATTTTAGTGACGATTTAAATTAAATCGTATCAAATTTAGGTTCAAGGTGAATCATATTATTAGTGGACTGAATTATTACAACTGATATTAGGGTTACTTTGTGTGCAACCTTGACCAATGGTAGAGTATGTAATCTCAGTGAGGATGTTGAGGGGGCAGGGGGTGTAACATTATAGTTGTATTTCAATCGATAAAACACAGGAGAGATGTTGAATATATGAAGAAGTGAACCTTAGATTCTAGTGATACCTTTTTGGTATGAAATGCTTTCGTATCATATATGACATCTTAGACAAATTCCACATCAATAAAATGCCAAAGGAATGAAAGCGAATCATATTATTAGTGGGTTAAATTATTACATCTACCTTGCGTGCAAACTTGACCAATGGTAGAGTACGTAAATATCAGCGAGGACGTTGATCAGTTCCCGAGGGGCGGAAGGAGGGTGTAACATGCTAGTTGTATTTCAATCGAGAAAATACAGGAGAGACGTTAGGTATACAAAGAAGTAAGCATTAGATTTTAGTGTCACATTTTAAAATCGTTTGAGCTAGATCAAAAATAAATAATAGACTGATCTTACATAACATGAATCAGAATTACTCAAAGTTTCAAAATAGATATCAACAATGGGTGAATTATGACAAACTAAACTAAAAGCTAACATAACATGCATTTGTTATATATAAAAAATAAATCATATCCCATAAATTCTGAGAACTTTTCGAACTCTTCTAAGGTACGTCATGAATGACTCAAGCTTGTGAATAATTCCAGAATCATAAAGTTGCTTGTTAGATGTGTCAAATAAGCGAGTCAGATTAAATTCGAATGAATTAAAATATATTAAGTTAATAAATGAATGAATCCATTTAAAAAATTACTTGGCCTAAATTGGATTCAACAAAATTGCAAATCATAATCCAATCTATCTAATTTTTATTGAATTTTAACTAGTCCAAACTTGAATAAGATGCATGAATTATATTTCATGGGCTGATTTTTATTATCTTATTACCATGATAATATTTACTTACCAAAATTGTATTTCTTCTTATTTATGCAAAAAGCTTAATTGAAAACTAAAAAAAATTAATTTGAAAAATCAAGTAACAAGTCAGGACAATGAGCACTCTAGTTTATGCTGCAAAATATTGACTTCTCTTTAGTCCTTCTTGGATCATAGCTTGCTAGATATTCTACAATTATCCTAAAATTTATCTCTTCACCCCACCCCATTTAATGGCGGAGTCAGAATTTTTGTTAAGGGTTCAAAATTTTAAGAAGTCGACACACGAACTAAGCAAAGGGAGATCGACATGTATTATATATATATACATAAAAAGATTATTTTTATGATATATAAATAGTATAATTTTTCGCTGAAGAAGGACCAAATGAACCCCCTGATTCCAATGTGCCCTGTGCTCACAAATAATGTGGATTTCCACCAATAATGTCACACCCTTTTTGGATATTCTATAAATACATATTTCATTTCATCACTCTATAGTTGTCTTTGCCTTGATAAAATTTATAATGGCCTTATCCAATAACATAGCTACTTATTTCTTCTTCATCATTCTTGTAATTATTTCTACAAATGCTTTAGCTTTTGATGATTCTTGTGCTTCTAATTCCAAAGAAGGAAATTTAGGTCTTTCTATTATTCACATTTATGGAAAATGTTCACCTTTTAACCCACCTAAACCTTCTTCATCATGGATGAATACTGTTATCAATATGGCTTCTAAAGATCCACAAAGACTCTCTTATTTATCTAGCTTAGTTGTGTCCAAAAAGCCCACTATTGTGCCTATAGCTCCAGGACAACAACTCTTCAATATAGGTAATGATTATGATAATAATATTTTTATATTGTTCTCAAGGGCAGATTAGTCTTTTCAAATATGTATTCAATATTTGAAATGCATCGATAGCCCCTTAAAACTGTCAAAATTCTATTTAAACACTTGCTTTATCGCCTATTTGGATTGAACATCTGAAGACATGATAAAGTATTTTTATTAGATAATTTTGATCAGATTTCGAAAAAGCTTCTATGCGTTTTCTCAAACAATCATTACGTAAAATAGTAGATAAGTTAATCATTTAAAATATTCCATACTCTATAATTATACAAATTATTCTCAATAAATTGTTAAACCTCAAGCATATTCCAGTTGATACTAACATATATAATTAAAGGAAGTTTCATATGTATATGTTATGTGGTTAACTTATATACGTGATAGATGCTTTAGAAAGTACACAAAACTTTCTCCAAAATTTGAACTTAAAATGTCTAATAAGAACACTTTAATATATGTTCAGATACTCAATTAAAACAAATCATAGTTCGAGTATCCAAATGAAATTTCTTCACAAATTAAATGAGTTATAGATGTATTCTATTGTTTCAATTTATTTATCTTACTTTTCTTGTTTTGCCTGATCTGTTTCAAAAAGAATGTCAATAACTTTTTGATTTCAACATATCACATTATATATTTAAATATTACAAAATTCAAATCAAACTAATATTCACTAATTAAAATAGAGGGAAGGAAAATTAAAATATAAATACTTTATTGTACATGTGCCCATACGATCACGAGTTCAAGCCTTGTAAACAGTGTCTGGCAGCAATGTAAGGTAAGGATGCATATAATAGAGCCTTGTGGTCAGAGCCTTCCCCGAACCCTGTGTATAACGAGAGCTTTAGTACACCAAACTTGCCTCCTTTTTTTTTATAATTGTACATATAATTCACATTATCTATGCAATGCATTGTTGTAGGTAACTATGTGGTTCGGGTCAAGATGGGTACACCGGGTCAGCAAATGTACATGGTCTTGGATACAAGTAATGATGTTGCATTTGTACCATGTAGTGGTTGTGTTGGTTGCTCATCTAATACATTATTTGCCCCAACAACTTCCTCCACATACGGGTCGGTAGACTGCTCCGTACCCGAATGTACTCAAGTCCGTGGAAGTCTCTCTTGCCCTACCGGGTCGGTTACCGGGTCAAGTGCTTGCTTCTTTAACCAATCGTACGGCGGCGATTCGTCCTTCTACGCCACGTTGTCACGTGACTCCCTTGGATTAGCCAATGACGTTGTCCCAAATTATGCTTTCGGGTGCATAAGTTCCGTGTCCGGGAACTCGATTCCGCCCCAAGGGTTGTTGGGCTTGGGCCGTGGATCCATGTCGTTAATGTCCCAATCCGGATCTCTTTATTCGGGTATATTCTCATACTGTTTGCCTAGTTTTAAATCTTATTATTTCTCGGGTTCGCTCAAGCTCGGACCCGTGGGCCAACCCCAAAACATAAAAACCACCCCATTACTCAAGAACCCGCGCCGACCATCTTTATACTATGTCAACTTGACAAGTGTAAGCGTGGGACGGGTTCTGGTTCCCATTGCACCCGAACACCTAGCCTTCGACCCGAACACCGGCTCAGGCACGGTAATTGATTCGGGTACGGTCATATCCCGATTCGTCCAACCGGCTTACGAGGCAATTCGGGATGAATTTAGGAAACAAGTGAATGGAACATTTAGCTCATTGGGTGCATTTGACACATGTTTTGCATCACCAAATGAGGCAGGGGCAGCACCAACCATCACATTGCACTTTGAAGGGATGGATTTGAAATTGCCAATGGAGAACACATTGATACATAGTAGTGCCACTCCCTTGGCATGTTTAGCAATTGCAGCAGCACCAAATAATGTGAATTCAGTGTTAAATGTGATAGCCAATTTGCAACAACAAAATCTCAGGATTTTGTTTGACACGGCTAATTCTCGCGTGGGAATAGCTCGCGAACTTTGCAATTAAATCACATCTTGATATTATCAACGTTGCATTCGTGTCTGATACTCCAAAAAATGACGGATGACTATGTTGTTATTAAGTCTTTGCTTTCCTCAATTTATTTGAAATTGGACCCTGTAAGTCAATGTAGTCCACTTGGTGAAAAAAGTTCATCAAGTACTTTTCTTGTGTTACTATTTGGAATTGAATTAATGTTATCAGCAAGTAATGAAATAATTTGGTACATTAAGAAAAGAAAATTATCAGTCCGTTTAATTTGGATTAATTATATTCCTAAAATTCAATTGTGGGTAAAATGATATCTATGTTCTAAAGTAATGAACACGTATTGTCATTATTTGAGTCTGATTATATTAGAATTTGCATCGCATAAGACCCATTCTCCCAAAGATTTTTTTATACCTAGAGCTTGAATCTAAAATTTCTGATTAAGGAAAAATCGATCTCATCCATTGCACTACATTCTTTGATGGTACAAATTTAAATTTTATGATTTTTCAGTAATTTAATTTTTTTTTAAAACTTTATTATAATTATCCCCAAGAGGTATAGGACCCTCAACAAGGAGGACAACAAAGCTAAATCAAATTTCATTCATATCGTTGGATTACTTTGTCACTAGGTTCCCAACATATAATTTTTATGTATAATTCATGGATTTCCTAATATAAATATTGGGTCTTTACAAAATTATTGAATTTTCGAGAACCCTAACTCAATATCCTAGATTCACTTCTGCTTTATCTGTCACATCTCGAAAGCTAAACTTCATAAATTTGAATCAATATTTTAAAATATATTCTTTCACTATATTGATTTTAGAAAAATTGGAACATATAGTATTTTTTGTATTCTATCTTCCTACAAAGAGTGTTTGTTAATTTGTTAACTATATATTTTGAAATATCATTGATACATGATGTAGAAATTATTTTAAAATTTAAAAGGGAAAGGGCAAAGCCACATATAAGAGTAATTGCAAGAAAGTAAAGAAAAAAGAAAAGAATGACAAGAAAGTATTTTTAATACAATCTCTTTTTATATACCCCATATTATATTATTTTGCTCAAAAGTAATTGTACATCAATGAACACTAGCAAATGAATACACATAAAACCAATAAATAATTAAAATAAAAACTCAATATTCTATTATGCTCACCCCACCAATCTTTATTTTATTTTATTTTTTATAATTTTTTTTAACTCCACTTTTTTTTTGAGTCGAGAGCCTAATAAAAACGACATTCAAACTCATTACACTAGATATATTGTTGTCGTGGTCCTCAACCCCACCATTGGTGCACAGCAATACCTTCATCTCTCAACAATCCATACAATGATAAACATTCCCAATATGCCCTCCTATGTTTCTTGTCACTTTTTTTAATTCCTTGATGTTTACATTCCAAGAAAAGTTCATCAATTAACCTAACACTTTTATTTTTCACCATTTCTTCAACCACATCAGCCTCTGCCTTCAATACTACATACTCATTTTCTTTTACATTTTTTTGTAACCAATCAGACATGTGAATATTACTCAATGGTATCTCTTTTCCAGTTGATTCTTCAGTCACAGTCTCAATCTTAAACATCTCAAATTTTGTGTTTCTTGTAGGATAATGCTTTGAAAACCAAGTAGAATGATAATTATCACTTGATTTTTCATTCTTTTCATGTAAACCAACATCAATGAACACCCTTCTTGGGTAACTCTCAAGGGAAACTCCCATTAAATCAGGTAAAAAATGTGTCTTTTTTAAATATGCACTAGATTTTCCTGATGCTGCTCTTGGTGGTTCAAGTAGGACATCTTCTAGTTTGTTTAGTGCTGCCATTTTCGCATTTGTCAAATCTGCTGACCTGACAAATTCAGATTCATGCTGAGCAGGCTCATGACTAAGGGGAGTCAAGTGCACCTTATCAAAGAGTTTTCTGTTTCCAGAGCTTGAACCAGAGACCTTTTCTGCAGTAGTCGTAAGAGCATTAAGACGTCTCCTTGTAGAAGAGTTGATAGATGCATTTCTTATTTTCTTGATGGCTACAATAGTTGAATCAAATTTTCTAACATAGACAATCTTGTAATTTGATGGAAGTGGAAATTCATCAACCAAAGGATTGTCATTTAGTGGTACAACTAGAATACCACCAACTTTCAAAGCCCTTTCAATAAAATTTGATGATTGAGGGTAACCATAGGTAAATACAAAATCAAAAGTCTCATTAGGGACAAGATTTTGTTTTGTAGAATCATAAAAAGAGATCAAATGAGGATTGTAATCTTTAACAACTTGAGAATTGTAAAGTCCTTCCTCATTGTCATTGCTAACAAGAAGGGACTTATCACCCATTCTTAGAAGTCTTTCATTGGCCAAATCTTGAAAAATCATAGACAAAAACTCCAAATTAATTGGGCTATAAGCCATCTCATGATGATCAACTTTCAAAGCATAATTAGATGCTAATCGCGACGATAAGTACCCGATTAGCATATTAATCCAAGGTAAAGAAACAATTACCAATGCCAAAATTGTTGCACGAGCCATAAACTTCAAAACCCAAGAATGGTCTATTCTTATAATCACCAACTTTGTGTCCCAATTATAATCCATTAATCCTTCAATGTATAAACCTCTCATTTTGCTATGTTGCTTGTTGTAAAAACCTTGCAACATGTTGTTAATCATTTTGTACCTCATGTTTGTTAATGACAAGTAACACGAATAACGAAAAAACTCAAAGGTGCATGCAAACTAGCCAGACACCAAAAGAAAGAAGGTTGATCAGAACTCTCAAGACACGAAAAAAGGTCGAATTATTACTAATTTTGAAAAAAAAAAAGAAAAAAAAAGGAATGGTGAGCTTGAATAATAGAAAATTACAATTATTATTATTATTTTTTAGCGTGTGCAAAACCTGGCTGCTGTGTGATTTCCACCCACGAGGGCAAGTCTATTTGTTTGCACTTTTGCCCACAATAACAACAAATCTTTTAACCTCTGAATTTCCATTTGTTAATAATATTGCTACTCTCCTTCCTTCTATTATTTCCAGATCGATGACATCTAATTAGGAATATTGACACTATTCCATGATCAATTAAAACGATACATTGGAAAGAAGTCCTATAATATTTTCGTCATCGATCGGAAAAATAAAGAAGGAAGGAAGAGGAGGAGGAGGAAATAATAAGAGAGGAAAAAAAGACAATTGGATCTTTATGTTTATATCTATTTTTTGGGATTTTATTTTTTCTTTTATAGTTTCTAAGGCTATTGTTTCTACGCTAATATAGAAACTAATACTATTAAGGATGGTTGGTTATGCGAATATTTCTCTATAAAAGTAATGGTGAAAAAGTTGTCAATTAACTTTGATGGACGTGACTTAATTTATTTCACCTTACAATATTGATAAGAATAATCAACAAACATTTTTGTAAGATCTAATAAATATTTCATTGGTTATGGCTCTTTAACACATTATATGTATTAAAATATCTGTAATCTTGTAGTATTGTTTTTTCTTCTTCTGAAATTAAACTTGGATCATTGACCCGATTTTATTAGCTAGCAAAAACAAATGGCCTCAAAATGAGCATATTACAAAAGAGTCCAAAAAGGAAACTAACAAAAGTTCGGTCCAAAAGATTGACTTCAGGTGGGATAAGAGTATCCCAACAGGCGAGGGTTTCCTAATTATGTCGCCTATTTCATCTTCCTCTCTTGACCGCTATTTGGGATGTTTCAGTGGGTTCTGACCAAAAACTTCATCCTTCTTCATTTCTAGGTCATGAATAACTATCTTCACCTTGCTATTTCGTCTCCTTGTATTTAATTTTCAGCTGTCAAAGATGAGAGATTCTTTCTTGTTCCAAGGCTTTGCAGTACTAAGCTGCTTTCTTCTTCTTCTTCTTGTACTGTGTAGGTGTCTTATCCGATGGAAAGTCCCTTATTTGAAGAGTTTAGGCTCCTTTTTCGCAGTCTAGTCCATGTAAGTCTCTTATCTCGCTTAGGGTTTGTTAAAGCATCAATCGGTTTGTCTAACTTACTGGTCCTCTTCAGGAAGTCAAGAGGAGAAATGGAGTTGCTCACGTGACTGTTGTGCTGGTCTGCCAATGGATGCACATATTCTGAAAGCCTATTTGGTTCTTGGCTTTTTCTTTTGCTGGATTTGAATCACTTTTTGAAAGTTGACTTAGCTTAGGCTTAGTTAGTATTTGCACAATAATGAATCCCTTGCATAGGCCACACATTTTCATGTAAATATGCATTCTATGCAAACAATGTGGTCCTTGGTCTATTAACATTGGACTTGTCTGATGTTGTTGGTACTACTCCTTGTCCTTAAAGAAGGAACCTGATGTTTATCTATGTTTAATAGTCATCTTGCCATGCTAGGTAACTGATTGAACGATCAAAATTGTAGCACAACTCGACCTTGTTTGATTTTTTGTAGCCAAATTCACCTACAGAGGCTTTCCAATAGCAACAACTAATGAAAAAAATTGCCTCTTCACCAAAAAAAGAAGAAGAGGAAATGAGGGAAAAGAAATCCATGCAATGACCGTTGAAGTCTCCTCCTCCAGATTAAATATTGGATCCCACTTTAGTGTTCTCATAGGATATAACCTATTACGTTGAGAGATGTAAAAATCAGGTTTTGATAACAGGTGGACATAGTCTTTGTCACGCCCCGGGAGGGTACCCTAGATGTGGCCGACACTCAGAGACTATTGCTAGTCCCAAGCGAACCACTTGGTTGCATCACATTCATACAATTATAGTTTAACATATCAACGAAAGACCAGAGATGAAAAAAAAGTGGACAATCTCAATATATAAAGGTCATAGGCCAATAATCAAACTCCAATTCTTTGATATAAAATAGTTTTAAAAGAAATCAGTCAAGAGATAAGGATCTCAATATCAACTCATCACTGTCTAGTATATGAAGCCTCTAACTCTACTATCTAGGTGGTACCAATGACAGGTTCATGAATACCTCAAATCAAATAAAAGAAAATTCTAAACTTTAGTAGCTAGGTGATAGTAATATGGAAATCCTCTAAAAGCAAGGAGGTCTCACCAATTAGCTGAATGTGAATAGATCCTCAACGGTGCCCCTGTTGATGATCTTTAATACCTGTCTCTGCATCATAAAATGATGCAATGCAAATAGACGTCAGTACGTGAAATGTACGAGTATGTAAAATGGCTGAATGAAACAAATATAGATAGAACAATAATCAACGCAGAAAATACTCAATCAAAATGTCAAATGTCTATCTAAAGAAAAATAAAAAGTAGACTATGACCCATCATAGATAATCCAATCATTTCAATCAAGCCAATCCAATTAGAGTACTATCAGTAAAGAACTTATAGGAGTTTCTCTTATCCGAAAACAATCACTTATGAGTCAGTGATCATACAACAATCCCGTTGACATTTCCATAACTGTTCAATACCTTGTCAGCTAAGAACAAATCGAATCTATAATGAATTCAGTCAGCCAATTAAGTCCTATTATTTTAGGACAACAGAATGAGGACATATCTGACTTTAACGGACTTAGTTATCAAAATAAGAACCTATCCAACTTTAACGTACTTAATTCACAAAATAAGAACCCGTCTGACTTTAACAGACTTAGTCCACTCCTACGCTTGGCGATGTAGTTATTGAGTTCGAGTTGGACTTACTCTCACTCAATTCGGTGCTCGATACTCCTTTCAAAACTTAATGCTCATAAATAATCCATCTCAATCAATCTAATCAACGAGTCTCACAAGGACGCTTATCAATCCATTAATTCTATCACAATTGAGCTTTTCGATTTATCAACTATCTGATCAATTCTCAATCATATCTTTCAACAATTTGATCAATCAATCCCATCAACCTTTCAAGATAGAATTAGACCATCACGTAGGAGGACTTTCAATTTAGATCAATCTTTAGAGTTCAATTATGGATACTCATAGGACCATCAAGTTCTATCAACCTATCACTATGCTCACATCACAATCACAATCAACATTCTCAAATCAAGGCTCTAGACTCAATCCCTAGGTTCATTCATACATTCTTTTACAAAATAAAATATAGGGTTTGTAAAATAACTCATGTAAAACATTTATTTAGTAAATCAAGTTTATGATGATCATCGACATATGAAGATACGTAAGATATGTATAAGTTTGCAAGACAACATTCAAAAAAACATGCATAAGGACTCAATACGTTCATCTATCAATCCATCTCAATCAAGAGGCACATGGACGAACAATTCCATATTTTAGTTTAGCCTTACATACCTGAAAGAGAAAAATCTCTTCAAGAAATTTTTAGTTTGTTCTACAAGATGAAGAACCCTAGCCTCTTCTTTGGGAGAACTTTGAACGTCAAATTCTAATATTTTCAGGGATTTTTACGTTAATGGGAAGCTATTAGGGTATATGTTATGCTTAAGGAAGTTAATTAGGGGTAAAACGGCGAAAATAACCTTTTGGGAACGTCAAATAATCATCAAGATTGAAAAAGATGATCTTTTGATGAGTTTCGGCGGTCAAAACGACGGTATAGGGATCTCATCGCCTAACCATTCAGTGGTACGCTGAATGGGGAACTTAGATCACCCTTTTTGACAGATTCTAATCTTTCTCGGAGCGAATCGGCGGATCACCAAAATTTATAGATTTGGCAGACTTCAGTAAAACGATCATAATGTTTTACTCCGAGCTTCGATTAAGGAGATATTAGATGTGTTGGAAATCTAATTCAATTATCTACAATTTGATATATTATAGGTTACCTAAGTCATTATGTGTTGAGAGATATGACCATTTGAAGTTAACCTTTCTATAAACTCATACCGAAACTTAGCCGATTGAAATATTTTGAACTTGGATTGACCTTGGGTGTCCCTTATGACCTCAAACCACATCTAACAGACTTCAAAAACTTAGTAAAGGACCTTACCATACATTCACAACTTTGGAGTTATTGGGTCACCCAATTTCATAGAATTTTATATCGAAACTCAATCGGTAAGGAGGATTTCATCTCAACTTTATGTTAAAGGGTTTTCTTGTAACCTCTATTCATCTCAAATCTATTATCCCACTATAGAATAGACTTTAATATCTATAATCAAGGTTAGAATCACTCGGTATGACCCCATATATAGGAGAAAAGTTCGAATCTTAGCTTAGAAATTTCCAAGGTGTTACATTCCTCTAACAAAGTTGCCCTAATCAAAATGTGTCTATAACTAAGAAGACTAATTTTACAGTCGTCTTTCAACCCACACTGCTTAGGGATCAATTTTCTCAGATCCTGAATCTCCGATCATTCATACGAAAATTTTCCAATAACTACGTATTGAAGATTCTCGTTGATGATCATTTGATTGATCTCCATCCGTTCCCAACAAATAATTGTTTCTCCATGGAGATACGTGATAGGTTTTTAAAGAAATAGGTTTTGCTTTTGCAATTGAAAGCTTCAACACACTCGCATTTGACATCGGAGGTGAAATAGGCTGACCAACCCCAGTGGCCATGAAAAAACTTCAAACGACAGATCTGTGAGGCGTCGATGGTAGGATTTTGAGGGTGTTTTTTATTATTTTATATGACATGGAAGATAAAATTAGCCTATAAAAATATAAGTCGTCTAATCAACGACTTTGCTTGAGTATTTTTATAGAGGATTATTTCGTCTAATCAACTCCATATCAAGTCAAATTAGGTCATATTTTTAAGAGGAGAGTATTTTTTAAGCATTCTTGTAGTATTGTTAAGATATGTCATTTGAAAAATTAAAAATTAAGTAGTTATCAAAAGAGAAAAGAAATATTTTTTTAAACATATTAAAAAGAAAAAAATAAGACTGAAATGCTGACATTCCAAATTTTTATAAAGTTTCTTGAAGAGTAAATATTCCCCTATATAAATTCCTTTGATAAGCAAAAGTGAAAAGGACTTGCATTTATACATAGTAGTTGAAGTTTGATGAATTGTATAGTCAATATTGGGAACAATTGTGGGAATGGACCACACATAGTTATTTTAGATCCACACATACATATTGAATTTAGTTATGATAATTAATATAATCTTAAATGGATGAAACACCAAATAATTGATGTTTGAATTGTATGTGAAATAGAGTAAAAGGGGTGGAATTAAATGTTTGAATATAAATTTCTTTAAATTCAGTAGTTTTCACATGTATAATGTATAAAGAAATTTATTAAATATGTCTAAATAAATTAGATTTTAAATTTAAATATTATTACTATTTAAAATTTTTATTAAAAAATCATATAAATTCTAAAACTAAAAATAAGTGTAGTTAATAATATAAAAAAGGGTAAAAAATCAAAGCAAACAATGTAGTATTGGGAAGTGTAAACTATTCGATTAAGTGTGTGGATAAAGTTATATCTAAATTCTAAAACTAAAAATATGCATTTAGATTCTTAATTTAACAGGGGGAGTAAACCCGTAATTAATGATAAGGGTAAATAAATGATGGACAATAACAACACAATATATGACGACACAACTACTAACTTATTATAACCCAAGGCTTCTAACTTTCTACCCTAATACGTCATCTCCACTCCTTTTTATCTAAGGTCATGTCCTTAGTGATATTAAGTTGCACCATATCTTGTCTAATCACCTTCCCCCAATACTTTTTCGGTCTACCTCTAATCCTTCGCATAACCACTAAATTCATCCTCTCGCACCTCCTGACAGGCGCATCAACACTTGTTCTCTGCACATGTCCAAATCATCACAGTCGCACTTCTCTCATTTTAATTATAATAAAATAATTTAAATTTATTATAAACTAATTAATTTATTTGAAACTATCCTATAAATTAATCTTAACCTAAATAAGAGTATATGATACCGTGTGGTATTGGAAACAAAAATAAAAAGTGAGACATTATTTTCCAACAAAGTTATGTTCCTCATGTTTAAATCGTTCATCATATCAATCATGGCTAATCAAGACCAAGGAGGAAGATTCTTAAAGGGTGTCCCACTAATCAATGATGAAATATTGACCTGTGGGTCAACAAAGAATATAGTAAATGACAAAGAGAGCGTTGAAGTAGTTAGTAAAGTTGTTCTTATGTAATCAAAGAGGTCATAGATTCAAACCTTGAAAATAACATCTGACAGAAATGTAAAATAAGATAACGTACAATGGACTCTTATTGATATGATTTTCACCGTGAATTACAAGCAAAATATGAAAATGAAAGACAAAATTAAAGAAGGATAGACACAAAAATAGGAAATAGAAAACAACTAAACGATATATTAAACCTTAAGACCTCAATCTATTAATTCTACAAGAAGTAACTAACGTTTCTAAGCAAAATTGAACATAACCTTGTACTAAGCTCTCAACACTGACCCCATTTTGGAAGCCTGAGTTTCTGATCATCTTTTGAAGGTTCCTGAGCTTGACTTCGAGTGAACGTCTTGGTGTGATCCGACTTACATCGATCACTTGTAGTCGGGTTCTTCTTCTGACCCTTCTTCAACATATGTATAACCAATGGAAGCATTAGTTATATACTTTAGTTGAGCCTAAATCAGACTCCAAAAGCTAGCTCAAAGGGAGGAGGATTATCCAAACCTAATTTTAAGAAATCCCCTCATCTCATTAACCACCAACGTGAAATTTTTATTATTTTTTAACAGAAATAATCTTAGCATAACTAATGCAAGCAAACTAAATCAAAGTTTACTGATACACCTTTATTCTAATACACTAGATCCGTAATCGTGTCCATTAATTGATTATAATAGAGATAAATATATGTTGAAAACACCTTAAATTTGACATGAATTATTTCATTAGTCTCCTAACTATTGACAACTTTAAAAATTTATCAAACACTCCCCTACTTGATTAAATGAATTTAAAAATACCCCTCTTATGCCACATTTCATCCACTTACGCGTATATATAAGATTTTATGATGATAGATATACACAAACATATATAAAAAAAAATTTAAAAACTTAAATGGCAAGAATTTAACAATAAAAGGAGAAAAGATAATTTACCTACTATTGTATGTGAACTTAAATTGATGACATAAATTATTAATATACTTAAATTGATGATAGTGCACAAAACTTATACTCAATGAAATAATCCAAGTTAACAACCATCAACAAAATAAGTCCTCGTACAAATCACTCGACAACTATAACAATACGTCATATTTACTAAAATAATATAATATGATACAATTTATAAAGCGTGTAATTAAGTCTTTGTACTAGTTAAATGGTCTTTCACTCAACATCTATAAATTTGCCTTCTCTCTTCAACTTGATTGAGATAGTGCATTGTTCAATTTTGCAACATGCCTAGTTTGAATATCCCCTTATGTCTTCTTGTACTTTTCTTCATCAGCCAAAGTAGTAGTAACATAGTATCAGCTTTTGGTTACTCTTACTGCCCAAACACAACAACTACTTACAATATTACAAACAATTCTTATTATTCCAACCTCAGTTTGCTACTTTCAACCCTTTCTAATGCCTCTAGGGAACATCTATTCTACAATTTCTCCATTGGTGGTGACCAGAATTCTGAAAGAATTTACGGTCTGTTTATGTGTCGCGGCGATTTGTCAAGTGTGAAATGTCAAGATTTTGTGACAAGAGCTGTTCAAGAAATAATCTTGTTATGCCCCAATAGAACAACTGCTGTATTTTGGTCGGATGATTGCTTGTTACGTTACTCGAATCGATTAATATTTCCCGATCCAGACTATACATCCATAGTTAAAAAACCTGAAATACCTTTTGTTATACGTAATATTATTCAAATTCCGATTTATGAACAGGGGAGGTTCAAACAGAGGCTACGGGAAATGATGAATGATGTGGCGATTCAGGCTGCTAGTGATCATCGTTGGATAGACAAGAAATTTGCATTTAAGGAAGATAATTTGAGTGTTAACACAAGTATTTATGTCTTGGCTCAATGCATTCCTTATATGTCTTCTTCTTCTTGCCTTAATTGCCTTGGAAATTTGATCGAAGTTTTACACAAGTGTTGTGATGAATGTAGAGGTGCTAGAGTTCAATTTCCAAGTTGTTTTATGAGGCATGAAGTGTACCCTTTCTATCAAATTAATCCACTTGGTCTACCACATAATCAAGGTACAATTTACTGATCTCCGTTTAAAATTGAATGATCTACTTTACTTTTTAGTCTGTTAAAAAAAGAATGACATTTTTTTCTTTTTTGGTAATACTTTAATTTCAACTTTACAACCGTTCTGACTAGGGTATGATATAAAAAGAAAGAATTATTAGAAAAAATTTGGGACATCTAGGGTATGATTATATAATCAATGGAAAAGAATTACCGAATGAAATTATTTTTTTTAATTCTGCATCTCAAATAGATAGATGAATAAAATTCGTACGAAAATATATTAATTTATTTTTAAAGTTTAAGTCCTCCGCCATTTAATTTTTGTTATAAGCCACTAATATTCTTGATCCGCTCCTACCTCGAATTTGTATTTTGACCAATACAATACTACCTTTAGTTCTAGATTCAAGTCACCTTTAGCTTAGGAAAAGTTTTAACTCTTAATTTATGCCACAATATGTAAGCATGCTATCTTTTCTTTCCATTGGATATATGACGAAATCAAAAGTACTCAAAAAGATTGACTATTACTGCTTCTTCCGTCTCAATTGATTATTTCATCCTCATTCATGTCGTAAATTATAATTTCTTTTCATCAAATATTTATGTTACTGAGGTGCTCGTAATTTTCAAGAATAACTACTATGAAAAATAAAAATAATTAATTTTATCTTAAGCTTTTAAAATAAAAAATACTTTGATATAATTATTTTTAGAATTCACGGCAAAAAATTTGAGAAAGAAAGAGTATATTATTGTCCTATGCAAATACAATGTTGTCTCAACAAGTTTGGGGGTCTAAAACCAAGCTTCATGGAGATGCCTTAATTTCTGTAGTTGATATATATAAATTGAATAATTATTACATACTTAATATGATTTTATAAATGAGATCCGGAGAGTTAGAATATACACGAACATAAGAATGTAAATAAAATAAACTTTGAATGAAAAATATATATATATTTAGAGAAATTGGGCTAGGAGCCCTAAAATAAGTGAGACTTCGGTCAGATAATTGCTTTAGTAGCCTTATGATTGAGACGATTTTATGCAAATGTAATTCTTTTCGTGGAAAGGACTCAACTAACACCACACGTTTTTTGTACTTCATTGAAAAGGAGCTGCATAATGCACAATTATTCTTTCTTTTTAGTCAATAATCAAGACAACCTGTCAAGTTACGCTTTATTAATGTTTTCTTGATATTAGTTCATCCAACTAAAAATATCCATTCCTAAAATTAGAAATTAACTATAAATAGGTGAGATGTGTTTCGATAAATATTTAGTAATAATTCAGATAAAAATTCATACACTTATTATATAGTTTAAATGTGAAATTCAAAAATTAGGGATGACAATGGGGCGGTGCGGGTTCAAAAAATCAAATAGTAATTTGAAGAAAATTAAATATTTGTAATTAGTAAAAATCAAAGATATAAACTT
>JBCEWC010010741.1:0-17363 GCA_038996855.1 Solanum aculeatissimum
AGTTTAATACAAAATAGTATAAACCTGGCATAAGTTGTTTTAATTTTTGAATACAAATTAAAAATAGAAAATAATATCATTTTAATGCAAAAATATACGAAAAAAATTGAACATTGAAAAAAGCATACTAAAAAGAGACCAGACTACCAATTAATTCGAACACCTAAAATCTGGTGAAGTCAAGCCTAACTTAATACATTCCAAGTAATGGGACAGGAAAATGCATACAAACCAATTTAATACAGTTAATATATAAATATTTTTTAGAAAACAATTACCTGTTCTTGAAAGATCTGACTTGGATGATTTTCTGAGGGCATGGAAGTTTCAATATTCCCCACATCATTCGTGTGATCTTTTTGATGTATTTTTTCTCCAACATCAACTACACAATAAACAATCTAATAAATTAAAAAAATTAAAATTTATATTGAGTATATTACATTGTTTGAAAATTTTAAATTTTTTCCCTATTGTTTGATTCCTGTAGTTGAAAAACAAATGACCTGGATGATTTTTCAAAGACCTGGTATCTTGAATATTCCTCAAATCATTCATCTGATATTTTTGATGTGTTTGTTCTCGAACACCAGCTAATTATTAGTGAATAAAAAAAAAATAAATATAATACAATGTTTGAAATTTATTAAAATTTTCTTACTGTTTGATTGATTGTCTGCATTTGAGAAAAATGCATTGTCCAATCAAGGGGGATTATGGCTGGTCAGTTCCGGCTCTTTCATTATCTTCGTTCTGAATGATATGACTCAAACAAATAGACATTTTTAAAAAGAAGGTAAAGATCTTATAATAAAGTAGTGTAATTCAGTAAAATATACAGAAAAATGGTGTGTGTTAGTTGTACTTCTCTTTGTAGTGTTTGATGTGGTTCTTTTGATGACCTCATCTCATCCATGAGTAACTTGAATAGATTATCGAAATAGTATTTCATGTTAGTCATGTGATTGTCAACCTATTGAACATATAGAATGAAGAATCGTTAATTTTAGTAAGAAGTATAAAAAATATTAAATTAATAAAATTGGATTCAAAAATACAGACATTGTCATTCAGTTGTTTTATCTCTTGGCGAACCTGTTAAAAATAAGTTAGTGATTTATAAACAAACAAGAATATATGAGGTGTATTGTTATACTAACAGAGGCAATTTCATTCTTCAATTCTCTATATTTATCTTCTGAGTCAACATTATTCCTGGCAGATGAAGTGTCGTTCTCATACACATGCTGGTTAGAAGAATCAGGATGGATTGCATGATTGATGACATTTAATTCTTCCTCCATCAAAGTAATATTCTTGTATTTGAACTGCATTTATAATAAACAGAACGTAATTAATAATAGTAAACACGTATTGTAATATTAAACTAATAATAAATAACACCTGATGGTCGTGTCGTCTAAACAACGTGTTGTTTAGGTCATCAAAGAAAATGGCCTCATCTGATGTTTTCCAATTAAGAATACGAGGCGTGCATGTTTCAACACGGATTGCAATGACAGAGTTGACATTCAAACAACACTCGTAGAACCAAATCTGGAGTGCTAAATGAAATCCAGCGAACTTGAAAGATGATGGATTATTTTCAGCTTGTGACAACATAGATCAAGTGTTAGCCTGAAAATTTTGTTGCCCCATGGATAGTTTAAATACTCACCAGACTTAGCCAAGTCAAACTAGAGTTTAGATATCCATGTATTGTTTTGATTCACAGATAGCAGGAATGAACTAATGAAGTACACTACCACAATCTTCAAACGATCTTCATAACAAATGGTATTTACCTCGTAAACAGCTTTATAAAGGTCCAACCTTTTGACGTTATTGTTCCCGGGGAAATAGAGCTGAATTAGCCTGTTTGAGACAGATGGATCTGAAATAAATTCACTAGGTGGACCACATTGAAGCCTAGTTACCGCAACAAACTCCTTAAGCCCAAAACTTAATTCATAACCATTTACATCCATAATGAACATATTCTTCCTTTCATTGTCAGTCTCCAGAAGAAGCATACAACGTAGAAGTTATGGTTGCATCCTTATGAAGTTCATACCATTAAAATGCCCAAAAGGAGATTGTAGGAATTCATTAAATTGCTCATCACTTAAAAACTTCTTCAATACCTCGAACACTTTCGTGTTAGTGTAGGAATTTCAATGAGTATATATCTTTATTGCCTAAAGCATGTGGTAAACATGTTAGTCAGAAGAAATACTCATTATAAATGCTGAATCAACCGTATAATTAATACAAACCAATATTATACAAGAAAAATACAGTAAAAAAATAATAACAACAACCTAGTACTGATGCTATCAAACCATTGTATATTTATACAAAAATGAGACAAACATCTAAGGCATAGAATATATTATAATGTAATTATACCAAACTCATGTGAAGTACATTTCGTAATATATACTAGGATCATTGGTAGTGACCTATCAGATCCAGAAAAAATACAAAATTATATAATTAAAAAAATGAATATATTTACACATCAAAAGTTAATTACTAACAATATACCTATAATAACCCAGATAAAAGCAGTGAACATCTGACTTTTTAAACAAAATTAGTATGAAATGTGTTTAACCTTTGATATTAAAAAAAAACAAGTACAACCCGTGTATATTCATACCAATCTAGTAAAAATTATATATCAAAAAATTACAGTAAAAAATACAGTAACAACAACCCCAGTACTATTTGCACTGTTATATATTTATACAAATTTGAGACTAACACCTAAGGCATAACATATACTGTAATGTAATTATACCAAATTCGTATGAAATACCCTTCGTCTTGCCCAGAAAAAATATAAAATTATACAATGAAGAGAATGAATGTATTTGCGTATCAAAATTAAATTAATATTAATACACCAATAATACCCCAGAGAAAAACAGTGAGCATCTAACTTTTTAATTAAAATTTGGTATGTAATGAGTTTAACCATTGATATTTAAACAAAACAGACATTATTTTACTGTAGACTCATATGCACAATTAAAAAGAATGAAAAAAATATGCATTTATTATAACTTATGCTTTAAAGGAAAGAAATGCCAAAAAAATACTTTAACATCCGATTTTACATTTATTTTCTTGAAAATTTTGAATCTTTGTTGACTATTCCACAAACTTTTTTCTTTGAAGATTTGGATGACTCTCCTCTGAAAATAGTCTTTGCTTTTTTTGAAGCACTGCATTGGACAAAATCCAAATCCGAATTAGACTCGTCAACTAAATCTGGGTGCTCTGTAGAATAAGAATCCACACTTTTTTCCTTTCTTTTTTGTCTGTTCCGAGCAGATGAAGGGGGACCTCTCTTCTTGACAGTAACACTCTTCTTGGCGGGGGTTTGATTTTTCTTCTCTTTTGGTTCATTGTTCTTCGCCGGAGATTGTGTTAGGATATTAAATGTCGGTGGCTCTATATCGACATGCACCTCCTGCGCGGAGAGCCTAGGGCTCTTTCTGGGTGTGGACGACACCTTTTGAACTTTGTTCACGATTTCGAAAGAAAAAGAAAGATGCGAAGAAACAAGAGAGTGGTGATGAATCTCAACAACGACGGTTGTTTCTTGCAACTGATGAAGTTGTATGAATGAGAAAGGAGGAGAATGGAGCGTTTGACAGAGAAAAGAATAGGAAGAGACTTGAAAGAGAAAGGAAGGTGCGGAGACGTGATAGACAAAAGAAAGGGAATAAACTTGTGTATGTGCAGAGTGACGTTGGGAATAGGGAAAGTAAATCCCTGAAAAGGGGTAATTGATTTGTATAGGATTCCTCCGTCATTTTATTTAATTTCTTATTTTTATTCTTTAAATATAAAAATAAAATTTTAAATATATATCTATATTGTTATAACATGTAAATATTTTTTTAAAATTGATAACTATAATATACTATATTTAAAACCTATAATATCTACTCTTAAAAGAATATAGGGGGTGATTTTTTCTTTTATTTTTACATATAAAATGGGACTTGACCCATGTTTTATTGTATATTTTTATTTTTAAAAAAATATTTTTATTTTTAAAATAAAAAAACTTATTATTTATAAATTTGAGTTGTGTTTAACCATCGTAACAATGTAGAAATTTTTTTTCTACTCATGAGTAATTTGTTGTGAAATGTTTTTAATTTTTTTTATTATTCTTCAAGTTATTGAAAAATTTAATTTTATAGTCAAATATATTTTCCAGCTTTCAACTAGAAAAAGGTCAAACACTCATAAAAGTTTAATAATCACTCTATATTTTAAGTACAACATTATAGGCGGAAAAACTAATATTTTGCTTAAAAGAAAAGGTAGTTAATAACAGATGTTAGTAATTAAGGTGCTATAAGTTCACAAATTGTTGCAAATAAAATTTTGTGATTATCAAATATTACATTTATGTGATAGAATATTTTCTCCTATCCCATTTCTTTAAAACTAATTCAACTAACAATATTATTTTCAAAATATTCATTTATTTTTTAAGTGTAAATACAATCATCACTAAATTAAGCTACATGTTATTCTTTTAGACGATATATGAACTATAAATAAATATATCTAATTTGTGCATCGCGCAGATACATATCTGTTTGATATATTTTATTGAGAAATAACATGATAGTTGAACGTTTGAAAACATAATATCTTTCAACATGTTCGATAAGATATTACAATAATATAAAATACTTACAAATAATAATTTACTATTATCTACGCATCGCACGAATACGTATATATATATATATATATATTTAAGTTTATATCCACAATCCTTCACTCTATATATCTCAAATACTTTTAATTACTGAATAATTCTAAACTTAATATTTCTCCGTTATAGCATACAACAATTTTATTAAAAAGGTTTACTATACTAAAGTTCCTCCAAAAAGGAAATACTTAAATATAATTTTTCTTATTTTTATTTCATACATAATTTACCAAACTAACATAGATTCATAAACTAAGTCTATGAAAATATGGCCTGCTTATTATACAAACACCATAAAGAAAAAACAATTGTACAAAAAAAGGGCCAAAAGTACAGGCAAATTTCGTCTTTTACTTTTTTTTCAAATTATTATATTATTTTAGTTTGAAATGGATTTTTCTATATAGAATTTGTATGAAATTCTACTTAGGTTTAAAATAACGCATCTATAAAAGAATACCATGAACATATGCTTCAGTTTTGCCTCAATAGCCAAAACTACGTCTCTTTTTATTTGATTTATATAGATTTGATTCTCGATTAACTTGACACTCCACACTATAGTTTTATTAATATGATTATGTATTCTTTGATTCTATTGAAATTTATGTGATTTTCGAAGTTCTATCATCTATGCTATTTGTTGGCATTACTTAATATTTGGTTTTGTGAATATCATTCTTAATTTTTGCATTATGTTTCTAATTCATGTGTATTTTTTATTTCGTGACTTGAAAAAAGTTGTATCTCTTCAATTATTATTTCAAGTCTTTTTTTCCTGGAAACGGTGATTTTTTTAAAATTTTGAAGATGGTAATATTTATCTCTTAATTAAGTTATGAGTTTTTGACCTTGCTGAATATGAATATTATAATTTGTTCGCATATGGAGAATTTCTAGAAATTTTTATGTTTTTTTCTGGGGTAAGGCCTTTGCTTTTGTCTTAATCTTGTGCCGCAAGAGACTCACTCTTTGCACAATAATCAAGGTGTCTTTATATCAATATATAGAGTGGTAGAACATTATATTCCAAATGATTGAAACAGAAAAGAGAAGAAAAAAAAATGGACGTGATAATTTAATCAAACTATACGAAAGATGAAAAGGTTGAGAATATTTCGTTGAATTTAATTGTCCATATCAATGTTTCTTTGGCAATAATAGCCAATATCATCAAAGGCTAATGTTGCTAGAAGCATGACATGGAAAAACAACAATCTCTCTATTTGCAGTATGATATTTGTATGGCTTCTATCATATTTATTTAATATTCAAGCTTGATATGCTTCAACAAGATGAGAAAATTAGTGAGGGTAAGTTAGTTTGGACATGTGAAGAGAAGATGTACAAATATCCCATAAAGAGATGTTAGAGGCGGGATATAGTGGATATGACGAGAAATAGAGGTAGGTTAAAAATGTATTTGAGAGAGATGTGTAGACTGTACATATGATGTATCTTCACCTTACCGAGAACATGATCTTAGATAAGATGGTAGAAGGTTAGTATTTCATTGAGCTTCGAGGGCATGATCTTAGATAAGATGGTGGAAAGTTAGTATGTCGTTGAGCTTTGACTCACTTTTTGATGAATTTAGGCTTAGCGAGAGTATAGGAGCATCGTGTTCATCATAGTATTACTTTTATACATGAATTTTCTTGCATTTGATATTTGTTACCATTTATCGTGTATTGTGTTTTAAATACCTCATTATTTTGTTGTTGTTACTATTTCTTTTCTACGAATGTTTTGTATTGATTTCCTCATTAATTCACATGTTTTCTTCACTTCACCTATCTATATCTATATTATATTGAAAGTATGAAGATCATTAAAAATGTTATTTGAACTATTTTTCCTTTATTAAAAGATTTTGTTTTAAACAAAATCGTCTTTACATTACTTTCCTTCAATTATTATTTAATTATTGAGTAAGAATAAAATTTATAATGAAAAAAAAATAAAAATATAAATAGATTATTTGAGATAAAAGTCTTCCAACATCGAAGACTAATTTTGTTCCTGACCTCTTTTTTGACTTTTTTGGGGACTTTTTTAACCTATTATATATATTACTGTCAATATTTATTAATAATTTAAGAAAAATGGTGAAAAAATGATTCTTTCTAAAGCGAAGTCTTTTAATAAATGGTAAAAAGTTCAAACAATATTTCTCAGGCCTTCACACTTTCAATATAGTATAGATAGACTAATCTATGAAACCTTCACAATACTGACTCTGAACTGGATACTGGGACAAGTCCACACCTACTTCGACTAAAATAAAATAACTGGAAAGTAAAGATCCCATAGGTCCTTTGAGTGTAATAGGTCTCATCAAGGTTAAGTAGAAAGCTAGATCTTCAATGATGCGCCTGTTGAGGATCTCTATCACCTGTGTCTGCATCATAAAACGATGCAAGTCGAATGACGTTAATATGTTGAATGTACGAGTATGTAAATTGACAAAAGAAAACTTAAATCATGATACCCAACTCATAGGCTCAATTATGAAAATGACTCAACTCAAATAAACATGCAACCATACAAGAGACAACACTCTAACAAAATAACAATGCAACTCAGTATACAAAAAATATATAAAGCTTTACTTCTTAGGATGTTTCTCTAACCGGCAACCACCACTATGAACTTTGTCATGATACAACATCTTGTTCACATTTTCAGAGTCATCCCATACCTTGCCAGAGTAGAGGATAAACTTAACTTGTGAATCCATCTTACAGGCCTTCTCAGAGGTAAGTGAGAAGTCACCTATATTACGTACGATCCTATCTTATGTTATCGACATAATTTATGAAATTTGAGTTATCTGAACTCTTACTCAAATTTATGCTATTAAAATTAGTTGAAGTTAACTATTGAAATAATTTTAGTTCATTATCTCGGAAGAGTAAGTGACAGCAAACCCCATAATATATGCAAGATCGTTCAAACTTTTCACAATAAAAATCTAAATGCACTACAATTAATATTTCGATCCAGTAATTTCATACTCTATTTAAATTTTCATGGAGCTAATTTTATATTAGCAGAGAGACATATGAAGATGTAAAACCAAATCACAAGTTAAAAAGGGAAAAACATACTGTTGATATATTTTCATTGATATAAATAGAAATAAATTTTGCCACTTCTAAATTTTTTTGCATCATCTGCAAAGCCCATCAAAGAGAGAAAAAAATACGCCACGAAATAAAAAAATGCTACTATATAATTAGGGGATGAAAAAAATCGTCATCAAATTTATAAAAAATGTGATTTGAGCATTGTTTATGTTGATGTAGTAGTATCATATAAATTGTAGTTGCAACAATATAGTTGTTTATACATAAAAGAAATTGGAGAATTGTGATACTGAAGAATTGAATTTGCAGCGGTTACCATTCAAAATTCCAAAACTGTTTCTAAATCATTAATCCTATATTATAAATGTAACTAATTTTAATTATTAAAAAAAATCATTTTTTGTGATGTTGAAACATGGACGTTATCACTTCTCCTATCATATATATATAGAAAGATTTTAAATCTACTATCAAAGATAAGAGACAATTTTTCTCATTTTCTTGAGTTTAAAGGAAGATTATTAGTTTCTTGGATGAAAGTTAAATGAAAAATAACTTTCTTCCTTCAAATTGTCCATATTTCTTAAAGGGAAAAGAGTAAAAAATACTCCTGAACTATTTGAAATGGAACAGATATACCCCTTCGTTACATTTTTGTTCAAAAATATCCTTTCGTTATTGTTTTGGCTCAAAATTACCCCTTCGTTAAATTTGTGGCTCAAAAATAGTCCCGTCCTAACATAAATGAAAAAGGGCCAAAAATACCCCTTAACTATTAGAAATGGAGCAAAAATACCTTTTGTTATTTTTCGACTAAAAAATACCGCTCCGCCAAAATTTTAAAGTTATTATTTAAAATATTCCTTTTTCATTAAAAAAATCCAACTCCAACCCATTTTCAAATCAATTTTTGTCATACTTACTGTAGTCCAAATTCTTTCTATGTTAAATATTTTTATTTATTTATAGTTGCAAATGAATTATCTCTTAAAAATGATAACTTATATTAATTGTGTTACATTGCGAACATGAGCCCAATAATTTCTATACAAGCTTCTTAGATTCGAAAAATTTGAAAAATTGGATCCTATTGAACTCGAGAAACTAAATGAAGGAGGAGACAACAATTATAACGAGGATAAATCAATGTTATCATTCAAAGATCGACTTCTTGAAACATTTGCAAGTGAAATAACAACCCTTTTTGACATGAAAAGGCTAGTCTCAAAACTAATATCTGAGGAGAAACCTCTTGGGTCCCTAAATGGAGTTTCATGTGGACTGATTATGTGACGTTTTTTGTCCATATAACATGCATAATGTCATTTCTGTTACAGAGTGGTATTTTTTTATATAAAATTTTAAGGGAGGGGTATTTTTGAATCAAAACCTTATCAAGAGGTATTTTTGCTCCATTTCTGTTGTTCAGAGGTATTTTTAATCCTTTTTTATTTTCGTTAGAGAGAGGGATATTTTTGAGCAAAAACTTTAATTGAGGGATATTTGTGAGCCAAAACGTAATGGAGGAGTATTTCTGCTCCTTTTCAAATAGTTCAGGGGTATTTTTGACCCTTTTTCCTTTTTTAAATGACTTAAATTCTTTTGGAGAACAAGCTATATCTTGAATTTTTGGCTACTTTTAACTTGCTTACTTATCAGATAAAAAAATAAAAATAAATTCTAATCATATTAAAGGAAATTCTACCAAAATTTTGCATTGAGAATTTCTCTCGTGAAATTAGAAGAGAAATTATATTTTAGAAATTTGTCATATTAAAAATAAAATTTAAAAGGACTTTATGGTTTATCTATCATGCGGCGAAGTGTTTTGCATAAACTTCACAATTTCATTTTTTAAATATTATTTGGTTTAAAAATAAACTTAAAAGTATATTTTTACAATGAAAAAAGAGGCTATATGAAAATTGATTTCACCCATTATCGTTAGCATAATAGACTGCTCTATTTGCCATCTCGGCTCTTCTTGCCCTTTATCCCATTCTTGGGTAAATTCTTTTAACCCTAGTTAGTAGATTGGACTTCTGTTTGGCTTTCATTTCCATGTTTGTGAGGAATTCCTTTTGGTTCCTCCTTGGGAATTTGTTCTACATGCCTGAACTGAATGGAATTAAAGCTCTTACGAGCCTATCTAAAGAATGAAATACCGCTACTGAACTAGAGCAAGGAAGAAGAAGCAACAACAACAGTAGCAACATCTTGCTTGTGCTTGTTGTTAACTACCGTAGGATCTCCATCTCCGAAGCGAAGAAAAAGGAGCAGGAACAAGTGGTTGTCCTCTCCATATAGTCAAGTGACTTTTCGCTCAGCTCCTGGCCCAATAGTTCCACGAAAGGTCAATTTTGCCCACCTAATCTAAACATGATTGCTTGGCATATGGCATAAGTGATTATACCGCCAAGTCAAATAGTAATGATTCAAAGCACTTCTTTTTACACTATTTTGGAAATCTAAGGACTCAATCATGTGGATATGTAAAATATAGGATTTCCAATCCTAGCAGGAAAGGGATGAACGAAGTCCATCATCTATTTCATACTAATCACGAAAATCAAGCCCTATATGTCACAAGCAGGCACCATGGGTTCTTTAATTTTCATGGAGTGGAGGACTTTTGTGCATTATAGCACATGCCGTGACCACATTCCAGCTGAATGAATTGTCTCTAAGAGCAGCGAAAAACCATTTGACTCTAAGAAGAGGAGAGACATCTAAAATAATCCAAAGCGCTACTAATGTGGCTACTAAGCTATTTCTTTGGAAAGGCGGAGTAGGCAGTCTTAAAAAACTAGGGTTTCTTTCTCTATTGGTTTAATTCGCCACTAGGTAGATGTCACAGCCCGAGGGTAGGGCCTAGGAGTGACACAGCGAATGAGAACCCGAGAGTCCCCAAACAAGCCTCATAGCATACATTCGCACATCATCGATTTAGAAGCGCATAAATATACATTAAACACATAATTCTATGGGGCGGGTAAGTATGACTCACGCTATAGGGATAGGGATTTACATGAATTTACATAGCACATAGCACATAAGTCTAGGGAAGGGTAAGGAGGACACAAGCTATGGGGATATCATGGGACTTAGTACTTTCCATAAATCGGATAACACAGTGATAATATCCATACAGAATACATAACCATAACATCTCAAGGATACACATAGCATAATTCATACGTTAGACTACAAGATGTTTAACAATGCCTCTAATCTAGAATAGGTCGGGAGCTAAGACACGTCCCGAGCTCACCCTCAAAGTAAAGAGATAACATCATAATCATAATAGGAAGATAGAAGTTGGCTTGTCCTTGGATGATAGGACTCACCAGAAGAAACTCTTTGGAGAACAAGCTAGACATCATTAGGTGGAAGATGATAGTCTCCGGTCCCTACATGGTGAGATCATGTAGGCAAAAAAGTATATGTTAGTATGTTGGAATGTACTAAGTATGCGGGTATGCAAATGCTATGAACATGTAATCCTGCAAATCAATGTAAGATGACAAAGGCACATATATATTGAATGAATTGTATAAGAATGAATAGGATATCAATATGCCATAAATCCATGATGCATGAATGCCATAATGCTTAATATATCAAGGATGAGACCGTAATCGATATCACAATCCAATACATGAACTCCTGATGTCAAGCCCCCACATCAGAATGAGAGTAGAATACTTACCAAGGGTATCCCACATCACACCTTACGACTCAGCCACTTCGGTGTGATGGCCACCTTTCTTACGACCCGATCGTCTCAAAAGAATTTTCAAATTATATCATAATCATCCCATAAAGGGGCCTTACACTGGCACGTAGTTCAAGAGAAAGGAGTGGGACCATTAAAGATAGCTCACTTACTACTCCAATCCCATTTGGTGTTAGGTCAACATCCCACGAGAATACATATACTTATACATGCTTTTCAAAAGAGACTTAAGACTTTTGAAAATTATATCAATGCATACTTAGGCTTAAAAGCCAAATCACCATTTCATATCAATATCCATGCATAGGAGTAGCTCATCAAAGCTTATACATATTGGTGTAAACACCTGGAGTTGTTCAAAGAGCCAAATCATAGACATATTTGTGATCACAAGTTTGTCATATCCACATTTGTTCAAAATCATAGTCATAATCAAGGTTGGGCTTAACCCACATAAAATACTTCATAGAAATCAATGCTCATGTATGAAAATGCCATGAATAATTATGAGAATAGCATGAGCAATTAGAATTCATAAGTTAAAACTCATAATAGGAAGAATCCATATGAAATCCGTAGTTAAATTAACAATTAAAGCCTAAATCACATTACCCATGCATAGATTTAAAGAGTAAGGGGACAAGTATAATTGGAGCTTCAAAACCTGAACGCACTTCATCATAATTGACCTTAAATAACTTTAAAATCATCAAATAAGTACAACCACTACTTCAATTTAATCAAATCAACACTAATTTTAAATACCCATATTCAAAGTAGCTTAAATTTCATAGAAATTGAGAAGTGTAGAAATTGGGGACTTCATGGTTGAAAGGGGACCATGAATTAACCCCACATAGATTGTATTATCAAGAAAATGAAGAATATATTGATTGAATAAAACCCTTCCCTAAGCTCCAAGCAAATCTCCAAAGGCTTACTTGAGAGAAGTTCTTAGAAGAGAGTGATAAATAATCTAAGTGTTTGAAAATATATTTGAATGGAAATGCAGGTGTATAGGATGATTTAGATATTTAGGAGGGCTTATAAAGTCTAAAACGATATTAGGAAATAACCAAAATTACAAATAAATCATTAATTTAATGGAATTTAAAAAAAGTCCAGGTGACCCATAAAGGAGCCTCATGGCTCGTGTGCTCACAAACAGATCGTGTACTGGTTCGTAGAGATGGACTTGGTCAAAATTCTAGGCTGGTATGGCTTCCATGGAAGGCAACATGAGTCATCAAGGGTCAAACAGACCGTGAAGTCTTCCATCAAGTTGACACAACTTTTAAAACGTTAATCTTATACTAGAACCATTCCATAGGATGAGACCTTCAAGAAATACTTCACCAAGCCTCGTGGAAGGTTAGAAGAGACGCCCGCATGGACCATCAAGTGGCTCACGAACCATTTAGGGTTTTCTGGTGCAGTGCCTTCAAAATTCTAAATACAATCCCTGCTCAGTTAGCTTTACAAGAATAAGCATAACTTCTCCATCCGAACATGGAATCAAGCGAAACTGAGTGCATTGGAAAGATAACTCAAAGAGATTCAATTTGATATATAATGGACTACCCAGTTATTTCTATGATAATAGATATGACAAGTTAAATTAGACCTTTCTAATGGTTATCATGCAAAACTTAACCAATGCAATCCCTTTGAACATGGCTACATAAGAGAGACTCATGATGATCATGAACCACCTATAATGAGTTCAAAATCAGTATACATCACATTGACAAGGTATTCCAAAGTCTAGGTTGTTACATTAGAATTATACCTTCGACTCTCAATTGCTGCTTGATTACCTATGTCTGTTGCCAGTGCCATCCCTATGAGCTAACTTTCCATTCGATGGTAAAGAAAAATCGAACCTATGAAAGTAAGATGTTTGACTTATATACGTGGACTTCCAAGAGGACTTTTATCTCCATCCAAGAGGAATTGATTTAGGAAAACCATACCAGACAGATTTAGGAGCATTACTTCATTCTTTTCATATACCTCTCCTTTGTTCTTAGTTACTCATCAAATGACACTCAGTTCATATGTTTAAGTTTGATCATTGACAAGGTTCAAAGAAAGGATGAGCCATTGATAAAGAATCTTCCTTTTCGATTAGTGAGACGAAGTTGCAATGATTGAATCAGTTCCGATCTTTGCTTGAAAAGTAAAGCCTTACTTCTTACTTGACGAGTAAGAACCTAATTACTCACTTATTGGGATATGAGAAGTTCACTTTCTTTGCTTTCTTTCCCCCAAGAAAGTACCCTTATGGCAAACAATCAATCATGAAATAAAAAAGAAGGGTGAGATAGCTTAGATTGATTGAGTGTCTTACAACCCGTCATGCAAGCTAACAAAGCCAACACAAAAGCAACCCCCAAATCTATACGGGGTACTTCAAAGAAGGTTATCTTTAACCTACTATTCAACCATTCCAAATGTTCATTTTTTATTGGACCGTGATGTCCAGCTAAAACTCTTGATTTGGAGATTTTCCAAATTTTACAAGCTTTCTATATATTAAACATAGAAAGACCTTTGGACTTCTCTCTAAGTACAGAAAGCCAAATGTATCTACTGTAGTCATCCACTTATAATAGTAAGTAAAATACCTTCTATTGTGGTCAGCTTAGAGACATCAATGGTAACCTCCTGGACCTTATCCATTATATCAATCCTTTTTTTTATTTTGATAGTTTTTGGACATAGCGGCAAGGCTAAAAGTGGTCTCAGACATTCCTACTGCATGAACCCAAATGTTATCTATGCCATAGGTTTGATGATCGCTAACGCCTAAATACTATCATCAATAGTATTTTTTATGGGTAAAGGCGCTCAGGTGCGCCTAAGTCTACTTTCCAGGTAGACTACATTAAAATTCATTCATTAATTAACATTGGGGTTATATATGAATCCACTAGCCTAGACTATAAGGCAACCTATAGTGGCACATAGTTTTAGGACAAGAGGTTGCTACTAGGATTCCCTTGCCAAATCCCACCTCAAATCCTTTTGCTGCTAAGTCAAGTCCCACGGAATAGTAGTAATCACAATCATAAGTTTTTAACATTTATGAACTTGAAATCATGTTTCAAAGAAGCAAGACTAGCTCATTAAAATCTTGGTGATCCATTCAAGTGAGAATTGTCCTTTCACAAGGAGGATCCTTTTTTTAGTTGAGAAAACCTTTCACCAACTTTCACTTAATCATTTAAGAACCTTCATGATCATAATCAATAGATTTCATAGACCTTTAGATAAACCTTTGTCATTCAAGTCATGAGTCATTAAATAGGGGTACACTAGGTGGGTTAAATACCAATTTAACTTTAAAACATGCAAATTCAAGAAATTATGCAAAATCTCAATGAAATTTACCAATTTAAATAGCAATCAAACCAACCCACCATGGTGTCTCTAAACCCTAGAAATCTTGATGTAGAAATGCCTTGTAAAACATTAATTTCATGAAATTGGATATCAATTCATAACAAAATAGGTTAACTAACATCAAATAAATCATAATAGATGCATTTAAAATTATATCATTAAAAGCCCATGAAATTCCATAGCTTGAAATTTAAGGATAGATTGAAAATACTTGGGCTCCATGGGTGAAAGGTACTCATGGATGAAACCTACATACTTTGAGTGGAATCTATAGAGGAAATCCAAAAGTTGGAAGCTCAAGGTCAAAACCCTAACCTTGACTTTAATGGAGGCCTTGAGAGTTAATGAAGAGTTGAGACTTAGGAAATTTTGGATAGTGATTTGAATTGGGTAGTATTAGGTTGAAAAGGGTAGGTTTAGGAACCAAAATAACATAGTTTAGAACTTAGGGTATGAGGAAAAGTCAGAAATACCCTTCACTAAAAATTGTTGAAGGAAAACCACGAGATAGGTCTATGGATCGTAGACCTTTCCATGACTTATGGAAGGGATTTTGTCCTGGCTATGCCCCAAGGTTTAGAGACCAAAAACTTGAACCCCTAACTACAAACTCAATCTATGACTCCTCTATGGTTATATGGGCCTTATAAGATCCATAATCTACTTCTATGGCTCATCATTAAGTCTACGGGTCATAGATGCCCTTCGTCATTCCCTTCAACACTTAGCAAAATTGCCATTTACCATTTCCCAAACTATGAAGCCTTTTACAACTAGTCACAAGACCATGACTCGTAAGAGGTCTCGTCTTGTTGAACTTCATTTTAGCCCTCTTTGAAACTCATCTATAAACTCACATTATGACTTGTACATCCATTTATAGTCTATAAGAACCCTTCGTACATCCAACCCAAAACTTTAAAGTTTTCACCAAGTCACTGGTCCAACCTTGAAGCCCATCTATGATCCTTAATTCAAACCACGAGCCATAGATGGTGCTCATACATGGGGACTTGAGATTAGATTTTGTTAAAATTTTTTAATACCCCAACCTTCTAACTTACAAAGTATTACAAGACTTAATAGTCCCTTTGAACAAACAACAAATGGGTCTACGGACCATAGATGCAAGTCGTGGTCCTTGTCTAGTAGAGTTAAATTAAGATTATTTTGGACATTTTATATCCTCTTACCCTCTAAACTGTGTCATTTTGTTCGTATAAATCTATCCATAACCATTTTGACCCTTCTCATTGTGACGATCCAAATTTTTTTGAAATATCTTTATGGTTGGCCTTATATGATTTACTACTGGTCATGGTTAAGTTTTTGTAGCCACGGGTTGAGTTTAAGTGGCCGAACGCAAAATGGGCTAGTTGGTGGCCTAGAGGGACAGTTTTAAAAGTGAAATTTAAACGGTCACAAATTTTTATGTGGGATGAACCATATGGGATACTACATATAAAATTGAATCTCTTTGAATTATCTTTTCAACACAACTAGTTTCACTCAATTCCAAGTTCGGATGAGAAAGTTATGGCCAAAAGAGTAGGACTGCCTGAAATTTGGAAGACATTAGAGATAGGCCCTGGAAATGGCCCAAGGCATGAGAGAAGGGCCTTGAAACATTTCAAGGTCCGTGTGGGGGTTCCTTCAAGTGGTGCAGTGGGCTGGGGGTGGCCAAGACCTACCCCACAAACTAAGTTAGGGTCCACCGACCACCCCACGGTCCGTGAGACTTCAAACGGACCGTTTGGTGGTCCGTCAAGTTGGGAAGAGGCTTGGACAAGATGTGGGCTGCTTATTGGACTAAGCAAAGTCAGATTTAGAAGTTACATGGACTGTTAAAGGTTGAATGGGCCATTTGGCCCACCGTTTGGCCCTGGGTTCATTGACTTTTCCGCCTCTTTAAGGGTAAAGTTGTAATTTGGTTGATCCCTAGGCCCTTTTTGGGCTTCCTAAAGTCCCTCAAACCTATTGGATATAACCCTAACACTTATTCATATACTATTAACAATTTTAAACTTCATCGAATTCTCTCAAGCACCAAGAACACCATTGTTGAAGCATTGAAAGAAATTTGGGGAAAACATTGGATTCTTGCACCTTTCTTCAACTGATTACTTGGATAAGAGGTATGTGGGATTTGATTCAAGTATATCTTTCATCCTTGAAGATCCAATAACCCTAACCCTTTAAATTATGAATTTCAATTTCTTTAAGTCACGGGTTCTTAAAATTTAATGAAATTTCTTGTTGGGACTTGAGTGCTATAGAATTTAGGTGATTTAATTGGTATTTTGAGGTTAAATTTCATGAAATGTTTAAGGGTTTGATTATGATCAATTTATGCATGTTCTTACACCCTTGATTTATGCATGAATAT
>JBCEWC010010742.1:0-17363 GCA_038996855.1 Solanum aculeatissimum
TTAGTAATTTTTTTAAATGGTAGGGAATAATTGTAATTAAGTTTCCAAATGTTGTGTATTTCTGTAATTTTTCCTTATATTATATTGTCTGTATGGGTGTTTTATTTGTTACTTTTATTGTCTTGTGAGTATATATTTAATGAGTTGCCTGTGATAAAAACTTGTCATTCTAATTAACTCATAATGCTTGAGAGAGCGATTGAGTTTTGGGTTGTAGCATACTTGGAGAAATGAAATGTTTTGCAAATGGTGTTAACTAATTTCAAATGAACTCCTTCCTATTGTCATATATGAGGGTGTTATCATGTTTTGCCTGAGTTTTGAGAATTTGAAACCTTTGTGTACGTGTCAAGTTGATCTTTACCTCTATGCATATGTATTGTGATGCATTCATCGTCATTCATCATATCATAGATCTTAAAAAGTTAAGAAATATGAGAATTATTTTTGAGAAAAAAAATGAGATCTTTGTAAAAAATTTGATCACGAGCTAGGTGGCAAGAGGATGAGATATTACTATTATGATTTTGAAAGAAAATGAGATACCTTTAAAATCCTTGACCACGAGCAAGGTGGCAAGCGAGGAGATTAACCTTGGTATATGATCTGCAAGACCTTCATAGATCCTACCCGGTACCCTTAGCTCGAGAGGTATATACGATAGATTGTGCGACGGTCTTGATTCCACCATACTGCCTCATGCATTGCATCATTCCATCTCATTGCATAGCATGATATTGACATTTGAGTGTTTGACATATTTGATAATGTTTGATATTATTTGACCTTATGTGTTTACTTTACTCGCGTTGTTTTATACAAATTGACAGCATCGATGTCGGAATAGGACTTTTCTATGTGTAGGTGAAAGCGTTCCTTAGTTTATTTTATAAGTTTGATGAATTTTCAATATGCAGTCAGTCAAATCTACTGGGTATATATATATTATACTCATCCCTACTTCTATGTACGCCCCATTTTGGATGTAAATTTTTAGTTAGAGTGCTTCTTGTAGTTGTTGATCATCTAGCGGATAGTTTATTCAGGTTGGTGGTGAGATCCCGTGTTTCAAATCACCATTAGTTCTATCTTTTATTTTAGTCTTTACTTATTCAAAGATTTGAATTGTATTTACCTTTCCAAAGTTTTATTAAAATGCTCTTTTATACTTATGACACTAGATTTTGGAGATATTATCTTTGTGTTTTTTTTTAATTTGTAGCCTGACTTCCTTTTTTAGGAATCTTGCATGCGATTTACTCTTTGACTTACACATCAGAATGAATATTGCGATGTTTGTCATCGTTATTTTGACTTTTTGATCATACCAACAAATTTCTTTTAAATTAAGTACATATAATACTGCAAAAGAAAAAAAATCAATCTAGCTATGTTAATTGATCGTTATTATAAATTTACCTTGATATTTTTATAATTATAATAAAGAACTAAAGTATCAATCGTAAAAAATTTATGTTAATTTCTTATTCATAATTTTGTTGCAATGTTGAAGAATTTTGTTCAAGGTTCAAAGTTTTGAAGATTATAAGTTTGTTTGAAGATATGAATATATGAAGATCGTATTAAATTTTATCAAAATTGTATTAAATATATGAAGTTGTAATACATCTTGAATTCAGTATCATACATTGTTATGAATTAAACAATATTATTTCAAAACACATAAAATACATTTCAATAAACATAAACTAATTAAAATAGTACCTGAATGTTCAAATTTTTGTATAATATCTTTTTGAATATTAACACATATACAATATATTTATAATATACATCACTCTTTTTTCTAGTGATATCAACCTGAACATCTTACAAGAAACATATAATATGTATTTTATTCATGAGCAATATATTTATAATACATTTTGCAGACATATATTCCTTCATAACAACACAAATAGAAATACTTTATAATACATCTATAGTACAAACATAACTCATTTTTTATATAGTTAGTAACGTCAATTATTTTCTCATTGATGCTAATCAAAACAATTTATAAGACACCTATAATATAAATTTTAGTTATGAACAAAATATTTATAACACATTGTATGCATCACTTATTTTTTTAGTAATACAATGCAAAGTAATTCTTAAAATACCTATAATACAAATTTTATTTATAAACAATACATATTGCAAACATCACTAACTTCCTAGTGACACCAAGCACAATATATTACAACATATTTATAATACATTCACAATACATTAAATACATATATAAATATTTATATAATTTTAATACAATCTTCAAATCTTTATATATTCAAACCTTGTCAAAATCAACTCTAGTCTCCACAAAACATTTTCAATATTGAGATATAAGTTTCAACTAATATAATCAATCATTTACAATAATATTTAATTCAAATTAAATATTAAAATTTTAAAATTAAAATCTAATTTTTAAATATCAACCGTGAAAAGTAAGTGATTGATATAGATGAAAAGAGAAAAAGAAGAAGAAAAAGAAGAATACAATGACAAGAGAGAAATGTTGTACTTTTGAGAGGGAGAAAACCTACTAAAATACATAGTATTGAGTGTTGACTTTGTTTGGGGGACCACTATTGATAGAAAGAAAATTCATCTCCTGAGTTGGAAGTCCATCACCGAGAAAAAGAAGGAATGAGGACTGGGGTGTCAAAGAAGTGACTTAAGAAACAGGAGTCTCCTAGCAAGCCTCACTTGGAGAGCCTACAGAAACCTCAATAGCATCTGAAGCAAGATTCTTACTTGTAAATACCTTTCTCGCAACCATTCTAATGCATGCTCCGAGAGGGTACCCTTGACGTGACCGACACTCGAAAATCATTATTGGCTTCCAAAATGAATCACTTGACCTAATCACACATTTATTCATTCATTTAAATTAGTGGAAGACTTAAAATGAATATAATAAGATGGGCAAATCCAATTAACAATCTAACTCAGTGAAGAAAAACCATATGCCAACAAATCAAACTCCAAATCTATAACATAAGAATAGTTTTTAAAAAAAAACTAGTCAAGAGATAAAAATCTTAACATCAACGCATTACTGTCTAGTCTATGAAACTTCTATTTTTATTGACTAGATGGTGTCAATGACGGGTTGATGTCTACCTTAAATCAAAACAAAAGTACTAAATTCAAAAGCAAGAAAGACATAAGTGGTGTTCTTCGAACGCAGGGGAGGACTTACCAATCAACTGATAGAAGATAAGATCCTCAACAAAGCGTTTATTGATGATCCTTAATACCTGTCTCTGCATTATGAAAAGATGCAGGCCTAAATAGACATTAGTACGTGGAATATACGAGTATGTAGTATGACAGAACGAAAAATGCATCAAGGTATAATAACATCAGCTCAGATAATCTCATATTAGGAAGACAAGAAACCCAATCATAATGTCATAAGTCTAAAGTAAGAACATAGCTTGGATAGAGACCAATCATATATAATTCAATTCAATCATTTAGCGTACTATCAATACCTATTTGTTGTCTTATTCGACAACAATCACTTATAAGTCAGTGATCGTACAATAAGCTTATTGTTGTTTCCACAATCGTCTAATATTTTGCCAGGGTAAAGGATGAACCAACCAATCATGGATCCAAACCAATCAATCAGGTCTACGTAAGGGACCATAAAAAAACTCATCCCATTTATGGGTCAATTCTCACTTATGTCTGGCTACACATTTTTTGAGTTTGAGTTGTTACTTACTCTTACTTAATTCAGTGCTCGATACTCCTTCCAAGACTCAATGCTCATCAGACTCCAATCAAATCGATTCAATCTGTCTAATCAACAAGTCTCATTCAAACTCTTATTAGTTCATCTGTTCTTTCACAATCAAACCTTTCAACCAATCAATCTATCCTGTCAATCCCATCAATTTCATCACATTTTTCAAGAGTTGTTTAGATATGCATTTATGACAATAATTAGTTCTATTTAATTATTTGAGTTCAAACTATGAAAATACAAAGGACCATCAAGTTTCATTAGGACTATCATCATGTTTATATCTCTTTCACATTCAAGCATTCACAATTCAAGGTTTTAGACTCAATCATTAGGTATACACATTCAATCATAGTCAAAATATAATTAAAGTTTATGAAATAAAAGATTTAAATCATTCGTTCAAGAGATAAGTTCATAAAAATCCTCAATTATTCAATATTAGGTAAAAATATGTTAGGACTTGTAGAAATTCTTAAGAAATACAATCAGGGAAGACTCAAATCATCCACTATTCAATCATTCACATAAATGGGGCACATGAGAAAACTCATTTCATGTTTTAGTTAGCCTTACATACCTGGAATGAAGAGTGAAAAATCAAACGATGAAACTTTGACTTAAATTTCTTGAACCCTATCCTCCTCTTCTCTCCTTAGTCCTAATTTTTGAGTTAGAATAGTGTAAAGTGATTAGAAATACGCTTAAGAAGTGTTTTAAGGTAAAAAACAACCTTAGAAAGTCGTGAATTAAGTATAAGAGGAGCGAGAAAAATAACAAAATACTCCTCATTTAAAATTAAAAATCAGATACTGCAATGAAACAAGTACGAAATGTAGACTTGTTTAATTTTGGTTCAATTTATTTCGAAACACATAAAATGTATTGGTGACATGCATTTTATGAAATAAAGCATAAATCACATTCGAGAAGTGTGTTTTATGAATAAAAACGTAAATTGCATTCACAAAGTGCGTTTTATAAATAAATGTGTAAAATGAACTATTTTAGGACAGGTCTGCGACCTATCGCGTACTCTTTTGGACAAATAATTTTGTCCTGAAGATTTATCTTTTGATTCGATTGACCTAAAATTCAATTGAGATTATTTTTCTACATAATTTTTCACCCTAATTGATATTTTAGTAATTTTCAAGATGTAATATTATCTCTCCATTAAAATCATTCGTCCTCGAATGATGAGTAAATCAAGGATGAACTAGAGGCACAAATAACAATCGAGACGCAATTATTCAATCAATCAAACGCCCTAAATAATCAACTAGTCAAACTCAAGAATGGATATATCATTTTAGATCAAGAATAGGAACATTACCTTCAACTTCACCATGGATGGACATGAATGAAACATCAAAACTCAATCAATCGAATCATTCAAACATCTAAACAATCAATTATTCAAACTCAAGAATGAACACATCAACTCACAAATAAGGAACTCTCTAACTAGAAGACATCACACCCGGAATTAAAAAAAGGTTGCAATCTCGAATGCTTCCATCAACCTTCCTCATGACTTCAAGAGAGGTTCATTTATCCAATATAAGGATAGAATCACTTCATATCAATAAAAGGCAAAATGATGAGCAACAATGTTCTCCCTTTTTGCTTCCTCTTTTTTCTTCTTTGTGAATAGCTTTGGATGAATGGCATAACATTGTTGCTCATCATGATTTTATATTCTTCAATGCTAACAATATTTTGAGACATAATCATAATTGATTTTTATCCATTTTGCAATCACTTCTCCAATCTTTTTCCTCAGGCCAAACATTGATTCTTTTGGGAAAATCCCTCAACTAATCAACCTCCACTTTTACTCTAGCACAGTTAGGCCTGATTTAGTTACTCATAGCTATGTCCTCTTGTAGTGACTTCCCAACAACAACAACAAGAGAGAACACAATTTCTTTACCAAAAAAATTGAGAGGTAAGGCTAGGACTGAGATCCATACTATTGTCGTTGTTGTTTCCTCCTCCTGAAGGATCTCACTTTAAGATTTTCATAGTGGACACCCATTTTTTTGTGAGTAATGTAATAGGTCGTCTTGGATAATAGATTTATATAATCTTCTAGATTGGATTTCCTAATCAATATGTGTTTGTTACTTAAATACTCTAATATTACAATTACCGTTTAATTATCATTGTTTTGGGATGAGCCGTGACAGATCCTGCATATCATACCATCCATATGAAAACTTTCCAATAATAGCATATTGTAGATTTTCATTTACTATCATCCGCTCAATCTCCTCCTCCTTCCATATCACACGTGGTTCACCATGTAAATATGCAATAAGTTTCATAGGAATCGATTTAATATTACCCAGTGGGGGCCTTAAAACATCAACATAATTTGATTTTTGAATAGTGTCTCTAGGGTTTATGGGGTAATCAACCCCAGTGGGGGGTTGGCTAGTAGAAGCGGTGGCCATTACCATCGAAAAAGTTTAGCGATGGTATTAGGGTTTATCGTACTAATTTTTTTTTGGGAAATGTGTGTTGTCAAAAAGAATTACGTTAAATTTCGTTCGTTCAACAAAAGTTTATTCACTCTTAAATGTGATTGTTGTATGATTTCTGTTTTGAAAGATGAAGAACATCTAGTCATAAATAATCTTATTGAAAAAATAATTTGAAAATATTCAACCAAATTTCTAGTATTGGAAGGGGTCAAGAAAGTCTGATACATAAATTAATTACCTAATAGATGAAAATGAATCATAATTATGTCCACAAATTAACTTTACAGGTTATGCTTAAAATTATTATCTAGCACATTTGAAAAGTAAGATGTACATGTAGGTTTGAAGGGGTGAACATGTCTTCCAACAAAATCATTCTAAAAGTTACTCAATATATCGACATTATTGTTCACAAACAAATTTTAAGATATACCTCCTTATACAAAATGAATCCACTCTATCGATTTTATGAGAAGGCCAAAATTAGTTCAACTATATAGTGAAGTGGCTAACATTTGAGAACGTATGGAAAAAACTAAATACATATGATGAATATTTAAAAATATTATTAAAATAAGAAAGAATAATATCAAAATTATAAGGATCTTAGCTATGTAAAATAGCCTTAACTCATCCGAAAAATATTCATTAACCTCTTGGTCACCAACATCTACCACATTTGACTCAAGATGAGAAGGTGATCGACAATTTGGTTCTCACACCCTCTCCTGTGCCTAACCTTAAAATTGAACTCTTAAAGCAAAAATATCCAACAGATTAGCCTCGACTTTGCCTCCTTCTTATCCATTAGATACCTTATTGCTGCATGTTTGGTATCAATAGTCACCTTTTACCCAAGGAGATCGGTCTTGATTTTTTCAAATGCGTACACTATGGGCAAGAGCTCTTGCTCAGCCTTGAATTTTTCAAATGAGTACACCATGACCAAGAGCTTTTGCTCAGTCACAATGTAATTCTTTTGAGAAACATTCAAAGATTTTGATGCATAGTACACGGGATGAAATAACTTCTTCTCTTGTTGACCCAACACAACACCCAATGTCACTCCACTTGCATCACACATAACCTCGGAAGGAAGATTTTAATCGGGAGCTACAATTACGGGAACAAACACAAGCTTATCTTCAAGGCAGTTAAATGCCTTCACACAAGACTCATTAAGCTTAAATGTAGACTCTTTTTCAAGCAACTTATACAATGGATGAACAATTTTGACAAAATCTTGATGAAGAGTAGATAGAACCCGGCATGCCCTATGAAACTTCTCATACCCTTAATAGAGATGAGAGGAGGAAGTTTAGCAATGTGATGGGAGTTGCATTATCAGAGAGAATGTGAAAGATTAAAAATAACATATATCATGCTTCTGAAAATAGAGATAAATAATTATGCAGAAATTGTAACTTTGAAAACATACATGAAACGATATATGATAAATGGGGTAAATAATGTAAGGGTCGAATGTGATTCACTCTTTTTTTTGGACAAATTTTGTAGGAATAAACAAAAATCTTGAAAACTTCAAAATGCCATCAACAATATTAGAGATACAATAAGTAACTTTGATAATGTAAAAGTGCAACATTGTTTTAAAAAAAGTAATAAAGTTGTTGACAAAGTTTTTAACTATGGTCTAAACTATAATTAAATCACCTGATTCATAAATCTCCAACATCTTCCGGTGACGTAAAAAGTGACTTTAAGATGAACAAACATCATTTTTTTCTCCTTTAAACAAAAAGAGAACATAAAACAAATTGATCACTCAAGTCCATAGCTATTACTCTTTTAATGCTCCATAATTCATCTCTATATAAGAAATTTTTTGAAATAGAGTAATTTTATTTCAATCTTTTTTAAGAGCTTAAATAGTCATTTCTACTTTTTTCATGCTTGGAGCATGTTTAAATCATATAGAACTTGAATTTAGTGAATCAATATCCAATGTTTGTAATAATAATTAAAAAAAAAAAGAACTACTAGTGTATCACAACATATTTTAAGGATGTTTTTGACATATTCTTTTAATTATTACTGTAGTACGTAGCGGTAATTAAAAACTTAAAATTAATAAAAAAATATGTTAGGAGTAATCTAATTGTTAAGTAAAATAAAATAAAAAATAAAATAAAAGCACACGAGCTCCATAAAACACGTAGGATATTTGAGATTAGGTTCTCTGACTCATCTTTCTCTCTCTCCCTACCTCTGTATTGCGGCTAGGGTTTCACCGAAAAATCCATCGTGTACTGATCTCTGATTTTACAACTGATTTACGATGATGGATATTCGGATGAACTAGAGTTTGTGAAGGTGCTTTGACACATAGAGTTTTCTGTAGCTCTTGAAATATGGCGGATTTGAATCCCTTTGATTTGCTTTGTGACGATGATAACGATGATCCATCTAAGTTGATTGCTATTCACCAGCAAAAGGTTGATCCGGCTAAGAAAGACGCAGCTCCGGCGGCTAAGAAGCAGCCGGCGAAGCTTCCCACTAAGCCTCCTCCCCCGACTCAGGCTGGTGAGATGAAGCTCAGCTTTTTATGTTTTCCTTGTTTCAGTGTTAATGGATACCACTCGATCATATTACGTACTAGATGTCTGTATTTAAGAACTAAAATGGTTGAATTATTGTAAATTTAAGATTTGACCGTCCAGGGGATACGTATGATATTTGGATAAAGAACTGTTAATTTGTCTTATAAGAGAGACATGAGTGTTGGAATGAAGTAGAAACAGTACAGAGAATTCATATAGATGATCCCAACATTAATTGGATTTGATGCATAGCTTATACCAATGGAAACAATCTTTCTCAATTGTCATGTGTTTGTTAACTAAATTGTTATCAGAAGCTAACTGGGTTCTAAATTTAATATTTGTAAATATTTAATCAACTTTTAACACAAATACACTCTTTGAACAACAACTATTGGGTAGGCCAAACCCGTTTTGAGTTTCTAGCTCTATACTCCTGCTTGGTATCCACTCATTTGTATATTTGCTTGTGATTCTTTTATAGGTATGGTTAAAAAGTCGCAGTTAGTTAAAAAAGGAATTTGGAAATGGCCCATTGGCTTGTTTCTCCAGAGTTGATCCTACTTCTTATATGGGGGAAAAGCTAGGTCATTTTAGGTAGTATCAACGCTGGAAGTAACTTTTTCTTGAGGCCGATAATAATCACAAGGATACTCACTTGTTGCATTTAAACTGCATAAAATGTTTTTCTAAAGTTGTTTGGTGGGAGTCAAAATGTGTGCTTCTACCGTGGTTTCATATTTTTCATAGGTTTCTTCCTTAATTGGTAGCACAATCAGTAAAGACATTATCATCTTTTCTTTTTCCTCACGTATATCAGCTAAATGTAGAGAAAGGTGTTAGTATTTGGATCAATTTAAGCAAATATTCCATATTGTGCAGATAGCTTGCCTGATTTTCGAGATCTTCGATTGCAACGCCTAATTAATATGAGATCAACCTGGTGTATTGTCAGTTCTTTTGATTTATCATAAAGAAAGTAATCATGATCTGCGTGGATCTTCAGATGTAACAGTCTATAGGTGTAACATAATAGTAATTAAAATTGCCAAAAGGGGACTATTAATATTTAAAATCACTTAAGGAATTGTCTAGATGAATGCATTAACTTAGGATTGATGTTGCTAGGGCTGCATATCGGTTGGTTTGGTTTGGTTTTGATGTTTATTGGTTTGACTTATTGGTTATCGATTTGTAGATATGTTAAACCGTTATAGAACCATTAAGATATTGGCTTATCGATTATTGATTGTTATTGATTTCGTTATCAGTTTAACCGTTAAGATTTGACATAAACTTTTCTTTATTGAAAATTACTTAGAAACAGGGTGACAAATCAAATGAACCATAAACATGAGTTGACAGATTGTATCTTGCTCGAAAGCAAACACTGTCACATTGTAGAGTAATTGAAAGTTTGAGACAGTGAATTTTTTTTTTTTTTTGAGACAGTGAATTTTTTTTTTTGACGAAGGTAACTTATGTTTCTATTTCACATTATCCACAAGTATGCTACATTACAGTAGATCCCTTAGCAAAAACATTTACAGGTCTAGTAGACACTATCAGTGCCTTTTGTCACAGATAGTCTAAAACATCAAATAAATCCTCAGTCTGTCTAAGAATATCATGTTTACACCAAAAATAGTACAGAGCTATGCAGTTCATCTTGAGGTTTTGTATGTTGCTCTGCTTGCCCTCAAAGCACCTTTGGTTTCTCTCATTCCAAATGGTCCACCATATGTAGGCTGGGACAATCTTCCATCTCTCTTCCTTCATTGTAGAATTCCCCGCATAGATCCAACAATTGAGCAGTTGTTCTATGTTTTTTGATTTCACCCAGATTATCTTCCTGAGGCTGCAAAAAATACTCCAAAGCTGGTCTGCCCACTTGCAGTGTAAAAAGAGATGGTTAACTGTCTCTGTTGAGACAGTGAAAAATAAAAGTATGAAACTGTGAAAGACTTTATATACCAAATGGTACAAATACAGTTATTTAATTTACTATTGGGTTATCGGTTAACCCCAGTGTTTTGAACGGCGAAAGGCGACAAAAACCGAGAAGGGTCTGCCTCTCCATGAGGCGAGTGGTGAGGGCCCTTTTCAAGTACGGTGTCTATTAATATAGAAAAATTAAAATATTTATTACATATATAAATAATCAAAATCTCAAGCTCAATAACATATTAACAAATATTTCAATTCTACAACTGAAAATAGATAGTAGATACTAAAAATCTAGAACTTGAATTAGAAAAAACATAATAAAAGTCAAAATAGTGAGGGAAAAACAAAGGTAGAAGTAATTCCGAAGTTTGAAGAAGAAGAAGGAAAAAAGAAATATGGAAAGAAGCAAAGAAGAAATACTTATTGGTTGGACTTTGGATTCTCCGGAAAAGTTTGGCTGGTCCACGAAAAAGTCTAGTCAAGTCGTTTGTTTGGACTTGCAGTCTAAGTCTTGGAGTGCAACTATGCAAATTTGGAAAGAAAACCCTAAAATTACCTTTTTAACTTTTAAAATCCTAAATTAGTAGACTTTTTTTAAGAAAATACAAAAGGCGGCGCCTTTGTTGCGTCTTGTCTTTGCCGCCATTATCGATATGGCCTCGCCTTTTGAAGATCGCCACGCCACAAAGCTAAAATGCAATAAAGGGTCGCCTTGCCTCTCGCCATTGGCGAGAAGGCGATCGCCTTTCACAACACTGGTTAACCCATTAAGAAAAAACCTAAAACCGTTAAGAACCGATAACCTTATAGTAAAAAAAATTAAAACCATTATCAAAATTGCTAAACCAATAACCCATTATCGATAAACCAATAACTTTTTTCTGTTTGGATTATCGGTTTCAATTCAGTTTTGAACGACTCTAGATGTTGCTTAGTTAAGAGTATAGCATAATCGAAACAAAGTACCTGTACCTTATTAAAAATTGAAGCAAAGTACACATATAGATGATACCAACTAGTTAAGATTCATGGCTAGTTATTACACTTACATTAGGTCGGCATATGGATGCATAATAGTTTAAAGAACTTCTAGTCCTATAGATTCTCTAATTTGTCTTAAATTGCTTAGCAATATCAACATGTAATTGAGTTGAATGGAGTGGAATATATAGAGGAGTTGTATCAGCCACTCCAATCAGTCTTGGATTAAGGTATTGACCCAACGAAAAGGAACTAGTTTGAGATTGAGATGTAGGTTATTGATATACAAATGAAATTATAGAACAGGACAGGCCGGTGCACTATGCTCTAGCTACGCACATGTCCGGCGAAGGGCTAGACCACAAGGGTCTATTGGATGCAACTTACTCTGCATTTTTGCAAGAGGTTGTTTCCACGGGTTGAACCCGTGCCGTGATCTGTCAAGGCTCCCCTTCTCAAATGAAATTATAACAACTTAAAGTTTCCGAGTTTTGATATTTTTTCTTGTATTTTACGGTTATTTGTTAAAGGATGGATTTTTCTTTTATCCAAATTCTGGTATCTCTTCAAAGGAATGAGAAAGAATCCCATTCCTGCTGTTATTGCAGCCTTTTGGTCTTGGCATTAAACTTGTTAATGTGTTTACTTTTTATATTCCATACAATATATCTGCTGGTGACCAGTTCTCTGTTATTCTATTTTTATTTTTTCATGCTTGTTGCTTGTCTCATTCAAGAGTGCTAGCAAATTGACTGGCATTAAGTGGTTCCATTTGAACAGCGATCCGGATGAATTACCTTTTTGTTTTCTGTCTCTCAATCTGCCTATAGGCTTCTGTTTATAGTCATTGCACTTATGGTTCTTTGCCTCTTTTTTCTTTTGCAAGTATATTTGTGCTTATTTCTTCTCTGTTTCAACTGTGTAGTCAGGGAGGCAAAAACAGAATTTGGACGTGGTGGAGGTAGAGGTGGTGGACGTGGCTACAACCGTGGTCGTGGTGGAGGTGGGTTTAACAGGGAAGCATCCAACAATGAGAACTTTTCTCGCAACAGAGAATTTTCAGGTGGTATAGCTGCACCTGAATACGTGGAAGGAGGAAGACCCTCTGAAAGACGTGGTGGTTATGGTGGACCCCGTGCTTTCCGTGGCGGTCGACAAGGTGGTTTTAGTAATGGAGAAATGCCTGAGGGAGACCGGCCTCGTAGGATATTTGAACGCCGTAGTGGTACTGGCCGCGGGTAAATACATCTTTCTTGTCTGTGTTACCTCGCCTTTTTATTACCGTATTTGTTAAGCTGTCGTACTTATCTTTCACTATATGAGCAGAAGTGAGATAAAGCGTGAAGGTGCTGGCCGAGGAAATTGGGGAGCTGAAGTAGATGAAGTTACTCAGTGAGTTTTACCTTCTTACATGGGCCTAGACTAGGGGTGTCAATTGGGTCAAATTTGGGTAGGTCATAATTAGTCAAGACAATAAACGGGTCAAGATCCAACCCAACCCAAATTTACTTGGGCCAAAATGGGTTATCTCAAAACGGGTCAAGACCCAACACAACTCAATTTTTATCAAGTTTAATTGCTTTATTTGTTCTTTTAAACTATTTTAATACCTAATAAATTTATTTTTTTAAAAAATTATGGCTATATATAACATATCAAGTTAATTTTTTTTTTATAAATATTTTGATAAGATTTTTTATGAGTCAATTTAGGTTACATATCAACCTAATTTTTAATTGGAAAACTTCACAAATTGGACACATTAAACAATATTAATATTTACCTAAATTGGACCCAACCCAATATATTTACCCTGTTTGGACTTGGGACACAAACTATTTACCCAACTGCCCCGTTGTTGAACCACTACTTCTTCATCCTCAGAGCATATATAATCTGATGGTATCAAGTCGTAATTGAGCAGTTTTTCATTGAAGCACGACTTGTTCCTCCTTGATGCCAGCATGTATATATACTCTAATGGTATCAAAGAGTAATCGGGTAGTGTTTTCACTAAAGCACTGCTTCTTCCTCTTTGTTACCGTCAGGATATATATATATACTTTGATGGTATCAAACAGTAATTTAATAGTGTTTGCCTCTTCCTCCCTGACACCACCACCAACAACAACATACCCAGTGAAATCCCACAAGTGGGGTCTGGGGAGGGAAAAATGTACGTAGACCTTACCACTACCTCACAGGTAGAGAGGCTGTTTCCTGGGAACCCTCGTCTCAAAAACCCGTAAGCAGAATAACTAGATTTGAAAAAAGGGAATGGAAAAGAAAAGGAAACAAGAAGACCACTAATAACAAAAGTATATGATAATGTGTAAAACGGTAAAAAATCATTAAGTATATATATACTCTGATGGCATCAAACATGCGAGTAGTTAAAAATAGTGGGATATGAAAGTTAGGGGTAGCCGCTTGTAAATAGTTTTTTTTTTGGGGGTACAAGTGGTCTTTTTCCATTTTTAATGAGTTGAAATGGGTTGAGCTAATACATGAGCAGGTCAATAACCCACCGAAACTTAAACGGGTTGGGCGGGTTGGGTTTGATTTTGCCACCTCTACCCTAAGCTAACTAGTTTGAACATAATGGTATATTCGATCTATCGAGTTTGATGTTGAATTTTGTTTATATTTTCTATTACAGGATGACTGGGGAAGTTTCTAATGAAGGTGAGAAAAATCTGAATGTGGAGAAACCCTCCACTGAGGAAGAAGCAGGAGATGACAAGAAGGAAAATGAGGCTGCTAAAGCTGAGGACAAGGAGCTTGAAGATAAGGTGAAGTCTTCTGTATCATACACAACACAGTGTTGATTGGACTTTTGTATATCCTTGTGTTGCCGCCTTGTTGAATGAGAGATAGCCTCAAAAATCATGATTTAACACCTAATAATGTTGTTGAAGGCACACTTGAGCTATGAAGTAATGACTTCTTTGCAAGCACCAAAGATTCAAGGCAGTGTCAGACCATGGGCTCTGTCAATGAGGCGTGCACTACACAACAAATTTCACAGCAATAGACTAATTGTTAAAGAAACATTATGGATGAATATTGTAGTTGTTAGGAATAGGATAAGAATTTACCAAAAAGAAACTTAAACTAATAAATTTGATTAGGACACAACTGCATTTAGTTAGAAATTGCACTTAGTGTTTAAATCTTTAATAGTGTTTTGAGTGTTTTTTTTAAATGTATTTCACTTTTGACAACATTGGCCATAAATATTGAAGCAGAAGTTTCATCAGTTGTAGAAACTTTCCAAGTTTAGTGCTAGTTATGATAAATCTAGTACTTAAGACATGGTAGAGTTGCAGGTGATGGTTAATACTTCTTACCAGTTCACTGTGAGAGAGTTAGTGCTTCACAGCTGATGATTTATTGTTAGAAATGCAGGTAAATTTATACCTTGTTTTATGTTTAATGTAATTCATGTTATAGGAGATGACCCTTGAAGAGTATGAGAAGTTGCTAGAAGAAAAACGGAAGGCTTTGCAGGCACTTAAGACTGAGGAAAGGAAGGTCGACACCAAAGTATTTGAATCCATGCAACAGCTTTCAAAGAAACCCAGTGATGACATCTCCGTCAAATTGGTGAAATTCTCTAGACTCTGTCCTCTGCTCATGTTTGATGCCAGATATCTTTAATGCATTTCTTGATATACTTCTATGCCATGATTTTAGGGCTCCAAGGACAAGAGAAGAGAGTCTGCTGAGAAGGAAGAGAAGGCAAAGAAGGTAATTCTTCAGTATATGCATCCGACACTCATTTACCCAGCACATGCTTTTCTTATGCTGCCCAATAGTGCTTTACCAATCTTTATGAACAATGCTTCCAGTCTGTTACAATTGTTATATGAACGATGCATCTAGCCCGTTATAATTGTTATATGATGCCTGATATAATTGTTATTCTTGCTATACACCACAGCAGTTATTCATACTCTTCTCTGGATGCTGTTGCATGCGTGTCAAGGAAAATGGTATCATGTTACAACATTGTTATAGAGAGTATATTTAGGTTGTATGAAGTCCTATATCCACTCTTATACATGTGAATGCACAGGCCAGAGTTTATTGAGATGAGGTGTGAATCAGTAAAAATGAGAGCGAAAATTGCATTTATCTTATTACAAATCTCCACTTTCTTTCTTTGGCTTCAGGCAGTCAGCATTAACGAGTTTCTGAAACCTGCTGAGGGTGAGAGGTATTATGCACCTGGTGGTCGAGGTCGAGGGCGTGGCCGTGGTTCTAGAGGAGGTTACACTGGAGCCAACACGATGAGCAATGTGGAAGCTGCTCCTCCCATTGAAGATCCAGGTCACTTCCCTACACTGGGTGGCAAGTGATGCTTTTGTAGTGCTTGTCTCCCGCATCCAAGAGGCAAATCTGACTATAATAATGGAGTGGAAGTTTCATTGTAAATTTCTTCCGTTCTTGTGATCCTCTCTGTAACCTTTTTTTTCCCCAATTTTATCTGATATGTTACTCTTATGATCTACTGGGGTATATGAAGCACATTAACTTACGCATTATCTTTTCCTTCCTCTGTGCATCATTTAGCGACAATTCCCATTGACCGAGTGGAGATGGCGGGGTACTTGTTTTCTAATTGGGGATAGATACCTTTACCTTTGATATTAAATAGCCATGACTAGTGAGCAACTGCTTAGGGGGACCGGGAGGAGTGCAAATCTTTTGGTTTGGTTTAACATGTTTTTGCTAGTCCATGTGGCTTCTCTAATTTACCTTCACAAGGTCCACTGTTCTTTTTTGTTCGCTGATGCGAAGACAAGATACCTTCTCACCTTCCTTCACTCTGCAATAGCTCGATGATTCTTCTCTTCACAAGTAGGCTAGGTGCTTAATTAATTTGAAAAATGGAAAGATGCAAGAAGATAGAGTACCAATCCCCTATCTATTAGCGTATTTGTACTGGTAGTTAGACTAGCATTTTCTCTCCAGTCAATTGCTTGGCACTTTCACTCTCTCCCCAATCAATCACAACGAGTTACCAATAGAATAATAAATGTGCCGTTTGATGCTACAATCATGTGAAGAAGTGTGTCTTTCAGTCTTACCTTCAATCATCCCGTGTCCAATATTTCTTAATTCTTACGGCTCAAGAGGAGCATCTCACGTGATAAGCAAGTTTTAACTAATAACCATACACCCCCACTGTTTCTTACCTTTTGTTTGTTGTTGATCACTTCTGCTGCCATTTCTCCGCTTCTTTTTAACGAGCACCGTTAATAATTGAAGAGGAAAGCCTTAAAGGCTCATTTGGTATGAGTTATGCAATATAATTAATTTCGAAATGAGTTTATCTCATATTTAGTTGAGATAAAATTAAAGAATAACTTGTGTCGAAATTAGTGTTATCTTTTCCTTCTTTGTTTTAGTGGCGCACCATCCTTTTTTAAAAAATAAATAATTTACTACATGGCACATGTGGTGTCTTTGTTTAAGCAATAGAATCGATTTAGAGCCCGTTTGGCTTAGCTGAAAAAAATAGCTTTTAAAAAGTGCTTCAAAAGTACTTTTTAAAGTGCTGAAATTTATTTGAAAAATAAGCAATTATGTGTTTGGATAAAGTGTTGTAGCTGAAAA
>JBCEWC010010743.1:0-17362 GCA_038996855.1 Solanum aculeatissimum
GAGAGAGAAATATTGAGAACCCTTGAGAGAAATTTTGAGAACTAAAGGCTTTGAATGAATTAGGAATAAGACTTATATGGGTTAGGTCGGTTAAGTCAGTTATGGTAGCCAACATGGCGTAGTTTAGGACTTAGGCAAATTGTAAATATCAAAAACACCATTCATTAAAAACTGTTGGAGTCGTTCAAGAAACCCTTCCTACAAGTCGTGGATCAACTTACAACTCGTACCTTGGCTCGTAGAGCTAGGTGCCACAAAAGTTGAGCAACTAGAATTGCAGCTTCTAAGCTATGAACAGGTAGCACGACGCGTCTTTCCACTTACGAGCCATGAGTCTTTCGTAGGGTTGATCCAAACTTAGAAAAATTTAGGTTCCTCAGGGCCTCTTCCTACGAGACCTATTGATGGGTCGTGGTTTCATATATGGTCTGTCTAGTATCACGTAAGTCAACTTCTAAAAATTCCTCAATTTTCTATTTTTACTGGTCACTTTCCATGAACCCACCTATGATTCGTGGTTCTTTCTACAGACTGTAGATTGGCTCATAGGAACAAACACTAGCAAAAATTCCTATCCTTCAATTTTCCAAGCTTAAAAACATTAGGGGTATTACAAAATCTTTCCCTTGGGATCATTCATCCTAGAATGAGACATAAATATGCTTGAATGGAGCAGGAACACAGTCATCATCATAGCATAAATGCAACTTAATCCTTATTTTCATAAAATCATCAAACTTATGCATCAAATATCATTCAAAAATGGTTTCATGATCATATATGCATGCAACTTATCAAGAGATATACATTCAGAAGAATTTCAAAGGAATAGATCACATTAAGTAGCTTAGGCTTGAATAGAAGGAAAGAGGTAAGAGTATCATTTTATCATGTTTGCCTCAACCTCCCAAGTAGCACTTTTAACTTGTTAATTTCTTCATAACACTTTAACAAAAGCCACCTTTTTATTTCTCAACTTCTTCACTTGCCGGTCTAAAATTTCAATCGGTACTTCTTCATAAGTCAAAGTTTTCTCAATAGATACATCCTTCGATGAAACAATAGAACTTGGATCACCCAAGCATTTCATTAGCGTCAAAACATGAAACACCAGATGAAACATAGTTAATTCCATAGGCAAATCCAGTTCAAAGGCTACTTCCCCAATTCTCTTTACTATCTCTTAAGGTCCCATATATCTAGGACTCAATTTGCCCTTTTTGCCAAAACACATCACTTCTTTCATTGGGAAAACCTTTAAATACACCCAATTACCTTCATCAAATGCTAGTTCTCTTCTCCTAACATCGACATATGACGACTTTGGGCAGCCTTTAATCATTCAATTATGACTTTCACCTTCTCCATAGCATTAAGTACCAAAGTTAGTCCACTAAGGACATTTTCTAACTTCAAACTATACCACGGGTTATCTACACCATCTACCCTAAAAAGCTTCAAATGGAGTCATACTAATACTTGAATGAAAATTATTGTTATACGCAAATTTAATAAGAGATAAGTGATTATCCCAACTTTCTTTGAAATCAAGAACATAAGCCATCAACATATCTTCTAACGTTTGTATTGTCCTTTTGGCTTTTCCATCTATTTGAGGATAAAATGTGGTACTTAGCTTCACCTTCGTACCAAAGCCTCTTTGGAATGACTTCCAAAAATGAGAAGTAAATTGAGTAACTCTATTCGATATAATGGACAATGGTATCCCATGTAACTTTACCAACTCTTGAATATAAACCTTAGCATAATTCTCGACACCATAAGAAGTGTTTACCAGCAAAAAGTGGGTTATTTTTATTATTCTATCCATAACCACCCATATTAAGTCAAATTGCCTTCTAGTCTTTGACAAACCTATGATAAAATCCATATTCCCCACCTCTCATTTCCAAGTTGGTATCTCAATATCTTGAGTAAACCCACTGGGTCTTTGGTGTTCTACTTTTACTCGTTGACAATTTGCATATCCCATCATACATATTGCTATTCTTTCTTTATGTCATTCCACCAGTACACTTTTCTCAAGTCTCTATATATTTTTATGGATCCCGAATGAACGAAATACTTAGAGTTATGAGCTTCATCAAGTATTTCTACCTTAAACCGTCCACATTTGGTACACATAACCACCCTTGATAACATAATATTTCATCTCCCCCTTTTGAAAAGACCTCCATATTCTTATCAACCACTAATTTCTTTAATTCAACTAAGGTAGGATCCATATCTTGTTTTGTTTTAAACTCCTCCATTAAAGATGATTCTACCCCATTAGGAACCAATACACCATCAATTCTTAAGCTATTCAACTTGACACCCAAATAAGCCAAATAATGTAATTCTTTGACTAACTCTTTATTTTCACTCTTAAAATGCATGTATCATGCTGCCCATAGACACTCTACTCAATGCATCAACCACAACATTAACCTTGTTGCAGTGATACATCACACTCATGTCATAATCCTTCAAAAGTTTCAACCATATTTTTTGTCTTAGGTTCAAATCTCTTTGACTAAATACATATTGCAAACTCTTATGGTTGGTAAATATATCAACACGCACCTCATAAAGATAATGTTTCCAAATCTTTAATGCAAACACAACTACTAATAATTCAAGATCATGTGTCAGATGGTTCTTTTTATGCACTTTCAATTGCCTTGAAGAATAGGCAATGACCTTTCCATGTTGCATCAACACACAACCCAAGCCTATATGTGAGGCATCACAACACACAAGAAAACCATTCGAACCTTCTGGTAATGTCAAAATAGGATCCAAAGTAAGACGATCCTTCAACATTTGAAAACTTTTCTCACATTCATCGGACTATTAGCATTTCACCTTCTTTTCGGTCAACCTTGTCAAAGGAGAAACAATGGAAGAAATTCCCTCAACAAGCCTTCTATAATATCCATCCAAACCCAAGAAGCTTCTAATATTGGATGGGGACAATAATCTAGGCCAATTCTTTACAACCTCCATTTTCTTTGAATCAACTCTATTATCATCATCCGAGATGATGTGACCAAGCAAAGTCACCTCTCTTAGCCAAAATTCACACTTGCTAAACTTAGCAAAGAGTTGTCTATCCCTCAGCATTTGCAACACAATCCTTAAATGATCTTCATGTTCCTTTACATCATGTGAGTACACTAATATATCATCTATGAACACCACTACAAACATGTCCAAGTACAGTTTGAAAACCCTATTCATCAAATTCATAAAATCTACGGGAGCATTTGTTAGTCCAAATGACATAACCAAAAAATCAAAATGATTGTACTAAGTTCTAAATTACATCTTTGGGATGTCATCTTCCTTCACTCTCAATTGGTGATATCCAACTGGAGATCACCAATTATAGTTGATCAAATAGGTCATCTATCCTTGGAAGTGGATACTTATTTTTAATCGTCATTTTATTCAATTATCGGTAATCCACACACATCCAAAGTAAACCATCCCTATTTCTCACAAATAGTACGGGATCATCCCATGGTGACACACTAGGCCTTATGAACCCCTTATCAAACAAGTCCTTTAATTATTCTTTCAATTCTTTCAACTCTGTCGGGCCCATTCAATATGTAGGTATAGAAATAGGTTAGGTGTCGGGCAATAGATCAATAAGAAAGTTGATTTACCTTATGAGAGAAATATCGGGTAAGTCATCGAAAAAGAAATTAGGGAACTCATTTAATAGGGAAACTGAATCAAGAGAAGGAATATGAGACTCAACATCCATGACTCAGATAATATGATATAGACAACCTTTGAAAATCATTTTCATAGCTTTCATATAAGAGACAAACGTCCCTTTAAACACAGAATTGGTTTCCTTCCATTCTAAGATGGTCTCATTAGGAACTTGAAATGTGACCTTACGAGTTCTAAAATCAATAGAAGCATAGGATGTATGTAACCAATTCATACCAAGAATAATATCAAAATCAGTCATATCAAGCTCAACTATATCACATGGGAAGATTTTATGTAAGACCGACACGAGATAATTTTTATATACTTTCTTGGCTAGGATTGACTCACCAATAGAAGTATAGACCAAATAAGGTTTTAACAAAAAATTTGGAGACACATCAAACTTTATGGCAACATAAGGAGTAACAAAGCACATATTGGCACCGGGGTCAAGCAAAACATACGTCCCATGATCAATGACTTTTAACATACTGATAACCACATTGGGAGCCTCATCAACCTTTTGTCTAACATTCAAAGCATAGAATATATTACCAAGTAGATCACCACCTTGAGCTTGGGCACCTTGTTGCACTTTCCCTCTTTGAGCTACTTGGCCTTGTGGACGCCCTTCCTTACCTTTATTAGCAATATTTAGACATTCAGTAATCTTGTGTCCCATCTTTCCACAACCAAAGCAACCATTTGTTCCCCTCAAACATTATTCCGCGTGGTTCTTTCCACACCTAGGGCACTTAGGAGGAATAGCACCGCCTTTCCTAACACCACCTTGAGCCTTAAAATTAGCCCCTTTCTATTTGTCAAACCTTTGAGGAGCACCTTTAGAAGACCTTTGGCCATGTTGGAATAGGCTACCATTGAACTACCATGAGAGAACCCACCATCATAATGAGCCCTCTTGGACTCCCTTGTCCTCATCTTTTGAAGTTTCTCACTCTTCACTTGTTTAGTGTATGTTATAAGTCTAGAAATATCCATTTCTTTGATGAGCATGAAAACCTTGAATTCCATATATACCAAGTCGGACACACCCAAAGTGAATTTGTTTATGTGGGCCCTTGATTCGACTACTAAGGAAGGAGAAAATTTGAACAACTTAGTAAACTTGAGGACATACTCCCTTACACTCATTCCACCTTGCTTCAAGTTCATGAATTCCATTACCTTAGCTTCCCTTAGCTCAAGTGGGAAGAAACGATCAAGGAAAGCGGACTTAAACATCTCCTAATCTACAACACCTTCATCAACTTTCTCGGACTTCCATTGAGTGAACCAAACTTGAGAACCTCCTTTAAGTTAATAAGTCACCAATTTGACCTTCTCTTCGGTAGATATCCCCATAGTCTCCACCACCTTATGCACCTCATCAATGAAATATTGTGGATCCTCATCCACCTTCAAACCATGAAACTTTTGGGAATTCATCCTAGAAAAATCCCTTAATCTCAAAGTCAAAGTAGGAGTCTTTGGAGAAGCAACGACTTGAACCAACATAGTGATTGCGACTCTAAACTCATTATTAGAAACTTGGTCCACTTAAGGGACCGAAGGATCTTGAGAAGCCAAAGGGACTTGGTCTGCATTAACATTATTTTACCTTGGAAATGGAGCACATCATGGAGCCATTTATGAAAACACCAAGGGAAAAACGTTAGGATACAAAAGCTTTGAAGGTACGACATAGAATACAAAAGAAGCAAAGTTTTTCTAAAAACATCTCATAGCCTCCTATTCATAGATATAGTGCATTTTACACCAATGAATAAGACTCTACTCAATATGACATGTTGGACTCCTTAAGATACTTTCAAACCTTATGCTCTGATACCCCCTTTGTCATGATCTGAACCTAGGGCCTAGCTGTGACACAACATATGTGACACCTGATGGCATCTCATCCAAGACTCGTGTTCATATCATAAGCATTCATAAGGTAAAATAAGTAAACATAAGAGAATAAACAAGCAAAAGTACATAATGGCAAGAGTGCCAAAGTTATCATAAGGGAATATACATCAATCCATTAGGTCTAAATCATGCCTCTACATCATAGATCTTGGTGGGCTCTAGCACATAGCTCACTAGATCACCCTCAAGATATACATCAAAGAAAGAAAATGATAGCGTCTCAACATAAAGGAGAAACATCATAAGGGATTGTTTCCAAAGCATGAAATCTCACCAACAAGTCTTCAAGCTCTAGAATCCAAATCTAGCCATGAAATGGAATAGTCACCTCGTTACCCGTCCCTACATGGTTAGATCATGTAGGCAAAAAAATATGTGTTAGTACATAGAATGAACTAAGTATATAGGTATGCCACAAATCAAATGACATCATCATAATATCAATATGCATAATCATAAGCAATAGGATAAGGACACAATATGTATGAACATGCAAGTTTAAAATTATAAAAAAAGCATTATCAAAATCCATTCATAACCTTAACATACATATGTGGGAATAAGACCATAATCGACATATAAGACCATGCAGACTATTACATAGAATCTCGATATTGCCTCTATACCGAGCAAAAGAGTAGCCTACTTTGCCAAGGTAAACTATACCTTACGAGAGCCTTCCCATTTTAACAAGTGTTTTAACATGAACCTTACAGAAACTTTCCCTTTTTGGTGTATGATTTACTTATGTGTATCCACTAACATAATATCGTATAGGCACATAATCATCATCCCTACGATGACACATAATTATGAGAAAGGTAGGTTTTACATTAAGGACCCCTTAGATCGAGTCCCTATCCCCAATATTATTCGATGCTAAGTCGTATCCCACAAAATACATAAATCATGCATATACATAGCTTTCAACATAATTCATGCTTCATTAAAATCATTTGTTCATAATTCATAAATAGTTGTTATAACTTTCATGAAAATATCATGTCATAAGAATAGTTCATCTACTTACTTTTTATCATAGTGTGGGTAGACATTCCCACCTCAACATTATCCTCGTAATCATTAGGGTTGAATCACCCTCTTTATCATAACATCATCATAGATTTCATAACATCATCATCATCATTTAAAAACATACCTTTTCATACTTAAGATCATACTCATGGAAATCTATCAATTCATTATAAGAGACTAGGGCTAAGTGTGGGCTCATGGACAATTGAGTTAAAACCATGTAATTGAATAGGATTCATAGAGAAAACATGTAATTAAAATCACATTGGATCATTGATAAAGGAACCCACATCAAGTCATTAAGCCCTAATCATACATAATTTGAAATCACATACTTTTGCTTGAAAATCATATTCATCATGTAATTTATCATAATTCATACATAATTAGTCATAGCTTTAAAGCTCATAAGAATTCATCATGAAACTTTGATAAAAAGAAGGTTTTGGATTTAGCTTCATAGATAAAATTATTCCATGAATGAAACCCTACATACCTCAAGTAGGATCTTTAAGAATTTGAGGAGAAGATATGAAAATTCTTAATCAAACCTTCAAGCTTAAGCTTCAATTGAACCCTTGACTTAGCGATAAAAATATTGAAAATCCTTGAGAGAAATTTTGAGGACTAAAGGCTTTAAATGAATTAAGAATAAGACTTATAGGAGTTAGGTCGGTTAAGTCAGTTAGGGTAGCCAAAATGATATAGTTTAGGACTTAAGCGAATCAAAAATATCAAAAACACCCTTCATTAAAAACTATCAGAGTCATTCACAAAATCCTTCTCACGGGTCGTGGATCAACTTACAGTTCATTCCTTAGCTCATCGCGTTAGGTGCCATAAAAGTTGATCTACTAAAATTACAGCTTCTAAGCCACAAATAGGCAACACGACTCATCTTTCCACTTATGGGTCGTGAGTACTTAGTAAAATTTAGGTTCCTCAGGGCCTCTTCCTACAAGACCTATTGACGGGCCATGGTTTTGTATATTGCCCGTCTATTATCACATAAGTCAACTGTAAAAAAATCCTCAATTTTCCATTTTCACATGGAACTTTCCACGAATCCACCTACAACCTGTGGTTCCTTCTATGGGTCATATACTGGCTTGTAGAATCAAACATCAATAAAATTTCGTGTCTTTCAGTTTTCCAGGCCTAAAAATATAAGGGGTGTTACCATTATGAGATATTCACTAATCACCGCAATTTGCAATATATCATCAACCAGAAGGACTTGAACTTGAGACAAAAAGTATGGATTGAGCTCCTTTTGACCATTCTATACCATCTGGGAAAATCCAATATGATGGTCGATGTACTGAGTAAAAAGACTTCTAGTATGAGAAGTATTGAGGCTATCCGAATTGAGGAGTGACTCGTGGCTAGAGATATTCAAAGATTAGCCAATGGGTTGGTGAGACAATAACTTTCTGATAAGGGCGTTGTGCTTGCTTTCTTAGAGGCCCACTTTTCTTTCATAGATTATATCCATGAGTGGCAATTTGAGTATGAGAAGCTTTGTCTCATTCAAGACAAAGTGGCTCACAAGGAAGTCATGCCTGATAACGATGGTGTTTTGAGGATTGGATGCCATATTTGTGTGTCCAAATTGGGTGACTCAATTAGACTGATACTTTAGGAGGCCTATTATACTGGATATTCCATTCGCCCGGGGGCAGCGAAGATGCATCATGACTTGAGTCAACACTATAGGTGGTGTGATATGAAGAAGGACATTATCGAGTTTGTGTCCAAGTGTTTGACATGCCAACAGGTTAAATGTGAGCATTAGAGATCGAGGGATTAGTTTTAGAGGATGCCCATTCTTACATGAAAGTATAACCGGATCACGGTGGACTTTGTGGTGGGTTTACCCACTACCATGGGTAATTATGACTCTATTTGGGTGATCACGGATTGTTTGAATAAGTTCACTCACTTTATTTCAGTCAAAGTTAAATACACGATAGAGAAGTTGTCTCATCTTTATATTAGTCAAATTATTAGACTTCATAGGATACCTATCTCTATTGCATCTGATTGGGGCTCCTTGTTCGAATCTCACTTTTGGAAGACCTTCCAGCATTGGTTGGGCACTCAATTAGATTTAACTACGACATTTCACCCTTAGACAAATGGGCAGTCTAATAGAACTATTATAGTGCTAGAGGATATGCTTTGGGCATGTGTTGTTTACTTTGTGCCCAGGTGGGACAAATATTTGTCTTTGGTAGAGTTTGCTTATAATAACTGTTATTATTCCAGCATTTAGATGGCTCCCTTCAAGGCCTTGCATGGCCAGATATGTAGATCACCCATAAATTGGTTTGATTATGTTACTGTGGATAGCCTCAATATTGATTTACTTAGAGTTGCCATGGAGAAGGCTCGATTGATTTAGAATTGATTGTTGGCATCCTAGAGTCGTTAGAAGAGTTATACTTATAGGCGGGTTTGACCCTTAGAATTCATAGAGGGTAATTGGGTATAGTGGAGGATTTCGCGCATGAAGGGTGCCATGAGGTTGAAGAAGAAGGGCAAGGTCAACCTAGGGATATTAGCCCCTTTGTGATCCTAGAGCGAGTAGGAGAGATGACTTATAAACTGGCTTTACCACCTAGTCTATCTTTTGTGCATCCGGTGTTTTATGTCTCGATGCTATGACATTATATCTTGGACGAGTCTCATGTGATTCCTCTTAATTCAGTAGAATTAGATTCAGATTTGACCTATGAGGAGCAACTATGGCTATTTCACACAAGCAGGTCAATAAGTTGAGAACCAAAGAGATAACTTCAGTGAAGGTTCAGTAACGACATCAGCCTGAGGGAGAGGTAACTTAGGAGACTAAGTCTGATATACAGATCCATTATCCTTATCTTTTTTAGACTTCAAGTATGTCATTTGCCTTATGTTCGAGGACGAAATGATTTTTAGTGGTAGATGATATAATGACTCTAAAGGTCATTTTGATATTTTTGATAAAATAATAATTTTATCTCTACTGATAGTTGTCTCGAATCATATTTCATTGGTTTTGCATGATTATTTTTGAAAATCTCTTGAGAAGTTAAGTTTTTTCTAAAGAATTGAATTTTGAAGGCTTGCCTAATTTTGAATTTTCGAGTCATTTGGATATTTGAGTCTTGGAACAGAATTCTATCGATTCTAGCAGTTTTGGAATGTGAAAACTGATCTAGGAGATTGTCGAAATTTGTTTTGGAGTTGTGTGAATTTTAGGTCCAAAATTGGAATTTGAGTTAAAATTTGACTTTGGTCAATATTTTGAGTTTGGGTGCTCGGATTGAAATTTTGATGGTTCTATTGGTTCTGGGAGGGGATTTTAGCGCTAGTATGAGCTCCCTCACAATTTTTTATTATTTCGGTAGCATTTTGATATTTCTAGTGTCTAAGTTAATTTAGTTACGCCTTATCAGATTTCGAGTCAAGAAGACCCCAGATTCGATTTCCAATGATTCCATTGAGTCTGGAATGTCAAATTTAGTAGGATTGCATATATGATTTGTGTGCACGGGGTTCTTAAAAAGTTTTGAGGATCTATTTCATGATTTTTTTGCAAATTGGTATTTGTTGATATTTGATGCACCAAGTCTTCTTCGCTTTTGTGGGACTCCCTTCCATGTTTGTAAAGTTTTACTGATTCGTCATCACATTTACGGGACTAGGGTCGTGATCGCAAAGGTTCAAGCAGGTTGACCTCCACGTTCGCGTGACACCTGGCTGCATTCGTTGATGGCCTTGATTGTTGACTTCACATTAGCGGGGCTAAGCTCCGCGATTGCTGAGAACAATGAGCCTTGAAACTATGTTTAATTTTTAAGTGACGAATTTTAGCCATTTACTTCATTTTTGAACTTGCTCAAGAAAGAGCAATTTCACTTATTTTTTCAAGGAGAATTCACTGGAAAAAGGTATTTTCAACTGTCCTCGTTATTATCCATTGAATATTTATTGATTTTAACATCAAAAAGTGTTTTAATTAGAAAAATTAGAGTTTTTCATGAACTCAAATTTTTTGCAAAAATGGTGATTATGAGCTCATTTAAATTTTGTTTTCAAAATGATTTTCATCTATAGATTCTTAATTACGTGAGGAATGCTTTTATTTAAAAAATTTTAGATTTTGACCTCAATTTTTGGTATTAAAATTTTGAACTATTTTACCCTTCTTCTCCGAATTGTATGATCTTGGTGTCATTACTTTTGAAATATGATTATGAATCTATTTTGACTAGATTGTGTCATTACTTTTGAAATATGATTATGAATCTATTTTGACTAGATTGTGGTATTTCAGATTTAAATCAAAACGAGAAAGCACTCTTGTTAGATTTATTTCTTGACTTCATTGAGGCAAGTGGATTCCTAAACCTTGTTGAGTGTAATTGAACCTTGTATTCTTTCTTCTTTGCATATTGGGAAAATAATTGAAAATCCAGAAGTGACTGAACTAATTATAAAATGACCTAATGAATATGTCGAGATACTAAAAATGTTATGTGATAAAATATGTAACTTGTCTCTTGAATGGGTATGTATATGTTGATGATATTGATTCTTGAATTGAGAACATTGATTGATTTAGTGATTCTCATTTTTCAAAAATTGTGAATTAGTTATATTGACTCAATTGTTGAGTATTATTTCATGTAATTCTGGAGACAACTATTGAAACATTTTGAATGTGATGTTGGGCAAGTGTTGTATAATCCCGACATTCTATTGAAAGTGTTGAAAGAATACTTGTGAAACATTGATTAATTGATGAGTAGTTTTAAATTATGATGATAAAATAATTATTGAGAACTTGAGAATTGATGTGATGCGATTATCGTATTATGCCCTTGATATTGATTCTAGTATTGAAAGAACAATGAGATTTATTATTTGATTATTGAATATATGAATTGTGTTGACTCCTTTCATATTTTCATCCTTATTTGAAAGTAAATATTGTGTTGAGATGAAATATTAATTGAGTCCCGCTATTTGATAAATGCCGAAGAAAAATGATTCTGGCACAACTTGATAAAAAGTCGAAGAAAAATTATTTCGGCTAAATTTGATGAAAATGGTTCCGACTAGATTTGATGAAAATATCAAAGAGAAATAATTCTGACGAATGCATGGTCTATGTGAGGCTGTCATAGTTACTGGTCTGATTAAATTAATGGATGTGTATCGTAGAATAGACATGTACCATAGTAATTTGATATTGCATTATATTACTTGCATTTCATTCCACTCCATTAATTGTTTTAAATGTGAGTATATGTTCTTAGTGTGATATAATGGTTACCTTTGTTCTTGTAAATTATTGTAATCTATCAGTTGAGATGTTGTGTACTGTAACTGGGAAGATATGTATGTATGTATGTGTGTATATATATATATATATATATATATGGTTGGGCTAAAAGGAGTACCTATATTTTTTATTCTCTACCTGTGTTTAGATCTTCTTGTGGGGTATCGTATAAGTTGGTACTCACCCATGCTTTTATACTTGTGTAGGTGTTGAGCTCGATACCTACTGATCTTTTCCTTTCCTTTTAGGCCGAGCATCTAGACTCTTGAGAGGGAGCATGTTTGTAGTTCGGCAGGCTATCGAGGCTCCTTTACATTATGTTATATTTTATTTGAGGACTATCACATTTAAACTTGTATTGTTTTTCTTCGTTTCAGTTAAATTAGAGGTTTGTACATGTGACACCTGTCTTGAGATAGTTTTAGACTATGGTTTTCTATTTTTTATGCTTATCCTTTCATATTTAGAATGTACGTTTCACTTTATCTTTTGTATTATTTTATTATTTTCTAATTAGGCTGAACTTGTCTCGGTGGATTAAAGGCAAGTGCCATCACATCCAATTTCAGCTCGTGATGGTTGATGGCCCCTTTATTCATAAAATGCACTCAATGCATGCATTTTATGTGTTGATGACCCTTTTGTTCATAAAATACTCTAATTGCATGTGTTTTACATGTTGCTTTGAAAAATAAACTAAAATTGAACAAGTTACCATCGCAGACTTACTCCATCACAATACCTAGTTTTCAATTTTAAGCAAAAGTATTTTCGTCTTTTTTTCAATCCTCCTAGATCAAAACTCCATAATTTTGAGATCGTTTTTTCCTTAATAATAGTAACCCATGCTCATTCTTTCTCAGACAGATATGCGTCTTTTAGAGAGCAGAGACTAGGGAGAAAGGAGAAAGACTAGGGTTGAATTTCATCTTCCAAATTCCTCAAGAACCATTGTGCTACAAGAATATAAGCCTCCCTAAAATTTGTTTTAAGTTTGTTTTCGTACCTATGGACTACCAGTTATCACCCAAATTAAAGTATGAGTTGAGTTCAAGTCTCCCTCTTATTTTGAGTAAATTCCTTTGAGTTATATGCATATGATATCTCTTTAAAGTGAATTATTGTATTACTTTACCCTATCGTCAAATAAGTTATGAATGTCAAGACATTATGTTGCATATATTTATAACTCAAAAAAATCCATGTAAAGTTATCAAGTCCAAAGTATGAGTTGAATTAAAGAAGTATCTCGAGTTAAGTTAAAAAAGTATCTTGAGTTGTAATTTCTGCATGAGTTCTACGAGACGCCTATTTACTATATTTTGAGTATGCATATGAGTACCTCTATACAATGATTTTAAAATCTAGTTGAGAAATATAATATTACTTTATATGATCATTGAATTGAGACTATATCTTTTTAAAGAGAAGTGAAAAGTTGAGAAAACTAAAGTTGAGCTGAGTCTCAAAAGATTGAATGAGTATTTGAGTAATTTCACTCGTAAGTTATGAGTATATAAATGATTTGGGAGTAGTATGAAGTATCAATATGAACACGAATAATAACAACTCGAACTCATCAACTACATAACCACCATAGGATAGGATCGTACCAAACTAATATGACTCCTCATATGTCATTGAGATGGTCAAATTAGATGGATTCATAAGTTAAGTTTGTCCCTTACACTGGTAAGATATTGAGTGACTTTGACAACATGGGCAAAATATTGTATCATCACGAAGTTCATAGTGATGGTTACTAGTTAGAGAAACTCCCCAAGTTAAAGTATATTGCTTTTTATATATATGTATATATATCTTGAGATAAATTCATTGAAACAGGGTCGTTACTTACACTGCATTGTTTTGATTGTTGAGTTATTTTGAGTTAAGTCTTTGAGTTGAGCATTCTATTCTGAATTCTTGTTTTGGCCATTTTAGATACCGTACATTCCATGCACTAACGTCTTTGACACTACATCGTTTTATGATACATGTTCAGGTACTCCATACAACAGACACTTAGTAAGATCTTCCCATCATCAATTGGTGGGACCTTCTCATTTTCAGAGGGCTCCAGTTAGTTAGTGAAGTTTTTTTTGTTTATAGTCAGGTTGCCGTAGGTCTTATAGTGACACCTATCTTTAGTATAGTAGAGACTTCATGGATAGAATTAGTGAGTCGGTTCAGTCTATTCATTCAAATATTTTAAGCATTATTATTATTTGTATCAAGAGATATTTTTAGACTTTGTAAAGGTATGATTGAGATCCTTTGTGTTTTTATTAAGTATTTTTAAAGGTTCACCTTATAAAACTTTTGCATGCATGTTATATCCTTCAGTTTAGTGAGTCAGCCAAGTCAAGGATTCGCTTGGGATCAACAATGATTTTTTTCTCGGGGCGTGACATCTTAGGCCATTAATGTGGTTGAGCCACTTCTTATTTAAGACCTCCATTTAATTTTTACCTTAGGCCACTAATGTGGTTGAGTCATTCCTGCTCTCTTTTTTTGCTGTTACTTGTCACATTTGGACTTGAGAGACCCATTTAAAAAATAATAATTGAAATGACTATTGTAACACACTATTCATATTAATTATTATATAGTATTAGGTCTTGAAAAATAATTTAGAGAATAAGTAATTGATGTTAATGATAAAACATAGAAAAAATAATTCTTTTTGATATGTTAAAATCACAAGTAAAAATAAAAAATATATTTTTAGAATATTGAACGGATAATAGTGAATTTCACTTTGTGAAATAATAAATAATTGATTTAATCATTTTTGTAAATGAGAAATAGGGTAAATCTAAAGAAATTGCAAAATAGATCAAGTCGATGAGATCTCACCCAAATTTAAGAAAAGAAAAGAACAAATTGTATAAATTTGAATGCTTATTTTAAAACTCAAAGTCTCAAACTCCTCGAGAAACCTTTTGAAAGACTAGAAATGTGCCACACAATTTTTAGACGTACACATGATTGTTTTTTGAGATAATTTTAAATATGTACCAAAAAGTTATTAGTTTACAAAAAAATATAACCAAGAAAATAATAAGATGAATATAGCCAAATTCGCTTATTTAGCCACAATTTATTTCTATTTAGTCATGGTTCAACCGTGGATAAATAATATTTTTTTTATTATCCATGGTTTATTTTTATTTTTTATTAGCTACAATTTGATCGTGGTAAAATAACTAATATATTTTTTCCAATAATTAACAATTAAATAGTGTATATGTAATGTATCAATGTTGTATAGATAGTGCATAAACATGTATGGTATTATATAAATGATGTATGAACATGTATATATAATGTATAAATAATTATGTAATGTTTCAATATTTGTATAATTAATTATGTAGTGTATATGTAATATATCGATATTGTATAAATAGTTATATACTGTATATATAATGTATCGATATTGTATAACTCATGTATAGACATGTATCAATATCATATAAAATGGTATATAAACATGTATATATAAGAGAAAACTACACAAAATAAACCCAATGTGAAATTATTTACTCAAATTGAACCTAACCCAAATTATTTATCCTTAATGGACCCATGATCTACACTATTTACCTTCTTACCCACTTTTTTCTTTTTTATTTCGTCCACGGCGTCAACACAACATCAACATGTCTGCTATGAATTAATCCTCTGTGATACTCTGGCGGTATATTGATACCATACGAGTATCATATTGGAAGAGTTTAATTCTCTGTGGTACTCTGACGGTATATTGATACCCTATTTGTATCATATAGGATTATGCTCTCTTTTTTAAGAAATAAATAAGAAACAATTAAAAGAAATTATTAAACTCTAAATTAGTAGAAAATATATTCTTTGTGATACTCCGTCAGTTTATTAATACCGTATTAGTATCATATATGACCGAGCTTAATTTTCTGTGATACCCATCGGTATATTGATAACCTATTGGTATCATATAATTTTGGGCTCCCTTTTTAAGAAATAAAACAATTAAGAGAAAATTATTAAAGTCACAAATTTATTTATTAATCTCTTTATAAATTAGTAGAAAATATATTCTTGTAATACTCCATCGGTATATTAATACCATATTGATATCATATAGTGTTGAACTTAATTATCTGTGATACTCTATTGATATATTTTTGACCTATCAATATTATATAGTTTTGAGCTCTTTTTTTAAGAACTAAAATAATCAAGAGAAAATTATTAGAATCGCAAACTTATTTATTAAACTCTAAACTAGTAGAAAATATATTTTTTGTGATACTCCATCGGTTTATTGATCCCTGCAGGTACTATATAGTTTTGGGCTCTTTTTTTAATAAATAAAATAATTAAGAGAAAATTATTAAAGTCAACTTATTTGTAAAACTCTAAATTAGTAAATAATATATTTTTTATGATACTCTGTCGATATATTATACCATATCGACATCATATAGGATTGAGTTTAATCCTCTGTGATACTCTACCGTTATATTGATATACTCTATTGGGATCATATAGCATGCACACTGATGTAAGTATGCAAATTTTAATAGTAGAAAAATTAGTGGATATTAATTATAATTAATTAGGTGGCATAAATGTAATGGGGTATATAGATGTAAATAGTTTGTTTCAAAGGGCCATGAACTTAGTTTTCTCTATATATAATGTACAAATAATTATGTAGTTTATATGTAATATATTGATATTAAATAAATGTGTATAATCGTGTATCGAATTATATAAACAATGTAACGTATCGATATTTATTTGACTATCATAAATTCTCACTTTAATAAATAAAAAAATAATAATATGATATAAGTATTCATTTTTCACAAAAAAGGTGAAACAATTAGAAAATTAAAAAAAAAAAATTCTAAACAACAATTTTTTTAAATAACGGTTATTTAGCCACGATTAAATTGCATCAAATATGACCCTTTTATTCGACTTTAGTCATTTTGGGTAATTTTGTAAAGTTAAGCCAGAAAAGTGATAAACAAATGTTATGAGTTGTCACGTGGTGCAATTTTTCCTTATTTGTTTTACCCTAAATTACACTGAGTGCCTAAAAAATAGAATGATTTTGATATTTTTTACTCCCAATTAGAAAAGTGTTACAAAAATACCTATTTTTCAATTTTAAGTTGATCAAATTACTTTTCTGCCATTTCCTTTCTTGCCCATGAGGCATAAGTAGTTATTGCCGATCAAAGACAAGAGTTATAGCGTAGCTCAAAACTTATATTGAGCACAATAGTGCAACATCTTGCCCATGGGGCATAAGTTACTCTTGTTGTTGCCTCTAAGTCAAGT